>PVJH01046000.1:0-12076 GCA_004026705.1 Nesogale talazaci | reverse complement strand
CACTTGTCCTCAGTGATCATCTCAGGAAAGTGCATACACAGTAATATGGTTTTTTGCTGTTTGATGCCTGAGACCTGGTCCTTTTGACTTCTCTCGGTCACACTGGCTGATGTGCTTCTTCCGGGTGGGCTTGGATTCTTCTCAGCTAGTTGACTGTTTATCTTCAGGCTTGGAGACCCCAGACTGTCTATCTTTTGATATCTGGGTGCCATCCGTTTTCTTCACCACATTTGCTTATGCACTTATTTGACTTCAGAGATCATATTGGGCCAGTGAGCATTGTGGCCAGATTCATAGAACAAAAAAGCGCACCAACCTGTGTGATCACAAGGGGTCAAAGGGAGCAGACATCCAACATCAAAGAACAAGGATTTAATCAGTAAGAATGAGGGGGAGAGCAGGGTGGGGACCCAAAGCCCACTTGTGGGCAATTGGACACCCCCTTACAGGGGAGTCACGGGGAGGAGATGCCAGTGAGGTAGCAATGAAGCATGAAACTTTCCTCTATTTCCTGACGTTTTCCTCCCTCCAACCACCACGGACCCAACTCTGCGCTGCAGTTCCAGCTGGACTGGAGGAGGTACACTGGCAGAGATGGGAGCTGGAAGTGCAGGGAACTCGGGGTGGATCAACCCCTTGGGATCATTGAAGGGAGTGGAGTTGCCAGATGGGTGGAGGGAGGGTGGGGTGGAGACAGGAAGCCAGCTATGGGGATCTGCAGACTGTCTCCTCTCTGGAGGACGGACGTAGGGAGGAGGGGGCAGGGGGAGATGTCGGGCAGTGTAAGACATGACAAAACAATAATGACTGCAGAGCAATGAGGACTTGGGGGGGGGGGAAGGGGGAAAGGTGGGGGGGGGAAGGAAGGGGGGCTCATATCAAGGGCCCAAGGGAAGAGGCAGATGTTGGGAGACTGTTGACTAGGACAGGCAGGTGGGGGTGCTTGGAACAGAATATGTAGCTCTGTATTGAACTATGTATGATGAAAAACGATGTATGAGTGCCCAATAAAATGATTAAATTTAATAAGAAAAAAAACCAGCACCGAAAACCCTCTGGAGCCTAGTTCCATTCTGACACACATGGAGCCATCGTGAGGTAGAATCAATGTCACAAAGATTGAAAGGAAAAATGAGCATTATGTCAAATTATACTGCAGTAACAAATGACGCCACCCTCATTCCCGCCTCCCAATAATGATAATGAGAAGCAAAAGGGCTTATTTTTCACTCTTAGCATTTTTCTATTTGAGATCATCTCCTTTTCTTCATTGGGGACTGTGAAAATGGGAGAGGCCCCAAGGGAAGAGGAGAGGAGGTTGGGTGCCTTGTTGTGACCCTCACACTTCTGATCACAAAAGACCCCCGTCACTTGGCCTAAAGTTCATTTTATTGTTCAGCATGGCATCTGTGGGCAAGGAAGTGTCATCTTTCCTCAAGGAGGAACAGCAAGCATTTTGAGTAAAACTTACTATAAGCAATATTTTAGATCAGTGTTTCTCACCCCACTCAGTGCTGTGACCCTTTAATACAGTTCCTCATGTTGTGGTGAATCCCAACCATAAATTTTTTTTGTTGCTACTTCATAACTGTAATTTTGCTACTGTTATGAATCATAATGTAAGTGTCTGATATGCAGGATATATTTTCATTGCTACAAATTGAATACAATTAAAGCATAGTGATTAATCACAAAACAATATGCAATTATATATTGTGAGGTGTTTATTTCTAATTTCAAATAAATGAAACTTTGTCTTGAAACATGGTGTAGCATGGGTAAATCTTCATGCCAGGTACTTGTATGTGGTTAAATCTGCATGTGGGTGAAGCCACCTGGAGATGGATAGAGGAGTGGGGTCTGAGTTTCTAAGACCATCAGAAATGTATGTTTTCCAGTGATCTCAGGTGACTACTGTGAAAGGTTCATTCGACCCTATAGTGCTTGGTAGTTCCTGAGTACCTGGTGATCCTCAACACTTGGTGACCCTGTAAGAGTCCAACCAATAACTTTCTTTTGTGTCCCGAGACAACATAGGCAATCATATTAAGCAACTGTACACAGTCTGTGGAGCTGATAAGAGCCTAGCACAAGGGCTCCCATGCTCATGCAGCGAAACACCCAGCTCTTGGAGTTGCCCTTACTCTTCACTACTGGCATGCACTGTGCCCTCTCTGGATGGGAAGATCGTGTAACTGTTTACTTCACAGAATTCTTGTAGTATTAAAATATTCTTTATGCTCCTTTTGCAATCTGCTTTCTTGGTGTAAAGTCTTCCTCACTTGCAGAATAATGAATACTCTATTAGCTTCACTCCTGATATGAGAAATCTGGTTTTTAAACTACCTAAAATGAATTTAATCTTCCTATTTGCAGGTCTGTCTTTCTTCTGATTCTCTGAAACTGTCATCTCTTCTAACATCCTTGGCACCTTTAACCAGAAAGACAAAAATGAGAAACGGCCTGAGGTACATTAGGGAGGCAGATGGTCTTACCTGGGAATGCCCACTTGCCTGCAGATTTTCAGGTATGTGAGAAACATAGAGCTGTCGACATTATATCCCCACTTCCTGGGGGTTTTTCCAGAAAAACAGTTTCCAGGAGTGGGGACGAGGTATTACATAAAGCCTCCCAGAACTTCCAACAACAGAGCACCATTTTCATGACCTTCAAATAACTTAAAACCATCCAGCAAGATGTTATAACATGTTCACGATTAAAGATCTTCTATTTTCAATTGCGATGAGATCAAGTATTCACCTATCAAACTGACAAATACTAAAATGTCTGGTAAAACCCAGACGAATGTACGAATGTGAGGAAGAGGGTACTTTCATTCAATGCTGTGGGTGTGTAAATCAGTATAACTGTTTGAAGAACAGTTAGGAAATAGCTGTCAAAGTTGGGGTGGTGTTTATCCTTTGGTCCAGTGATTCTGTCCTCTGTGCACACATTTTGTTGTTAGCTGCCATGGAGTCAGTCCCATGCCCCATTAAAAAAACATTTGATACCAAGGATGTATTGAATGTTATAAGAGCTCTAAGGGCCCCCAATAAAATTATTGGGAAAAAAACAAACACCGCCCGGTTCTGTGCCATTCCCATGATCTGGTATGGATTTGACTATCATGAATCATGGGTATTTTCATTGCCTTATGTGTTAGTCTTGGTAGACTAGAGCAACAATTTATAAGCACTCATATGTGGGTGATAGAAAACTTATATCCAAGAGTAATTGCATATTAAGAAAACATCCCAGCCCAGTCCAGATCAAGTCCATAAGTCTGATATTAGCCAATATGTCCAATATCAATTTATAAATTTCTCTTGAGACTCATGCAACATATGCAATGACACCGAATGCAGGAAGATCACATGCCAGTGGGTGGAAAATCTTGTGAAGTCAGGAGCAGGGGAAGCATCTCATTGCTGGTGTGGATATCCACATGGCTCCTTCATCTCCAGGGCTATTGTGTAGCTCCATATGTCTTGTCAGCAGGGAGATGAAGCAGACTGTATTTGGCCTTCAATGAGCTATTTATTTCCATGGTGTTTCCAAATGAGGTCTTCAAGCAGCAACCTGATTGACAGAGTACACGCCACCCCATTGCAAATTGACATCAGATTATGTAACCACCACACCTTATTCTTCTAAATAAATCTCCAGGCATTACTTCTCAGTCTATCTGAGTCTGGAAGCTTCACTGGAACCTGTTCAGCATCATAGCAACAAGCAAACCACCACTGATAGGCAGATAGTGGCTATGTGTCACTTGCATTGACTAGAAATTAAAATTCAGTCTCCTGATTGGAAGATAAGAATTACACTTCTGAAAAGCCACTGTCTCTATGTATAGATCTTTTTTTTTTTAAGGGAACTGCAATGGACTCAGTTCCTACTCACAATGACCCTGTAGGGTTTTTGAGACTATAAATCTTTATGACAGCAGACAGCCTCACTTTTCTCCACTAAAGTGCCACCTTCGAACCATAGATCTTAGAGTTAGCTTAATCCACTATGTTATTTTGGAGGAACATTATTCTATGTGCAAATATTTCACTGCTTTACATTCAAAAAAATGCCTAGGTAAAAAAATGAGGAAGCACTAGACAACCAAGAAAAAAGTTGGCATTTCAAGTTCACCAGAGGTACCTCAAAAGAAAGGCCTGTGACCTTTCTCTAAAAGACAACAATCTAGAAAACGTTGTGGGTCATAGTTCTACTGAGCACACACAGAGACCATGAGTCCAAATTAACTTGAAGGCAATTGGTTAATTGGCTAGATGCATGGAGCTAATGGGCTACAGGTGCTGTCTATTGCCAGAACCTTTCTAGAAGATCCATCTGAATCAGTGATAGTAGTCACTATCACTGCCTCTATAGACTGAGTCCAAGATCCTAGTGGAAGAGAGACCCAGATCTCATAAGACATCCTTTAGAATTGTTTGAGTTTTACCTTTTGTATTTTTTTTAAGTAGAACAACAAAATAGATATTTTCACAAAGTGTTGAAGATTGAGGTGATTAAGGCAGGGCAAACAACCCTGAGGAGAAAACAATGGAACCAATGGTCCTTGTGGGGCATCAGAAAGGACAGGGTATGATTGGGGAATGGGGAGCCAACAAACTCAGGGATGAGGGAACAAGAGATCTAAAAATAGTAGTGAAGGAGTCTGCTGGGGTTTGATTGAGGGCAGTGTATCCAAGAGGAATCTGAGAGCTGAATGGAGGGTGAGCATAATAGTGCAACAAGAGGAAAGTGAAAGGATATAGAGGAAAGAGGTAGGAAGCAAAAGCAACTTATAGAGGTATAGCAATAGGCATGTATATATGCAAATATATTAATTTCTAATGACAGTGATAGAGGCCAATGTACATATACTTATATGCTAAGTATTAAGATAGCATACAGATTTGACCCTCTATTCAAGGTCTCCCTAAACATAAGAATACTTTGTTCTAATAATCTAACACTTTTTGATATCCACCTTCCTGTCATGATCGCTGAACACAAAAGAGGTGCATAAGCAAATGTGCTGAAGGAAGTGGATGATCCCTGGCTGTCAAGAGATATAGCATCTGAGGTCTTAAAGGCTTGAAAAATCAACCATTTGGCTGAGAAGCCACAAAGCCCACATTGAAGAAGCACACCAGACTGGGCGATCATGAGGTGTCAATGGGATCAGGTATCAGCACACAGTTATGTCCATATGAATGAAGGTGGTTGGAGTAGAGACCCAAAGTTCATCTGTAGACAATTGGACATCTCCCCACAAAAGAGTTACAAGGGCAGGACATTTCAACCACAGTGCAGTATAGCACCAACAAGCCACATATCACTCCTTTGTTCCTGAATGCTTCCACCCATTCACCTCCACCAATTACCATGACCCAGTTCTACCTTACAAAACCAACTAGACTGGAGTACATACATAAGGTCCTGATAAGAGCTCTCAACTACAATACAACTCTCAGGAACAGTAGCGGCACTAGCAATATCATGAAAGGGGGAACTCATCACAAGACTGGATATGTAGCCCCCGAAGGAGATGAATAACAGAAACGTGGGTGAAAGGAGACAATGGACAGTGTAAGGCAAAATAATAATAATATATAATTAATTGAACTAGGATTCATGAGTGGGGAGGATGAGAGATGGAGGGGAAAAGAGGAGGGCTCAAGTAGAGAGAAAATGTTTTGAAAATGTTGATGACAACTTATGTACGAGTGCTCTTAATACAATTGAATGGTGGATGGTAATAAGATTTGTAAGAGAAGAGTCCCCCAATAAAATTAATAATAATATTATAAAATGCTCTTTTGATCTAGAGAATTCCTCATGCACCCACTCCACCCCCAGGATTTTGTAGTGAAATGACCACAGGGTGAAGAGGGGTTGTTCTGGGCTGCAAACAGGCATCAGGGAAGCCACATTCTTTGAAATTTGAGATGGAAATAGAATCCTGGTTTCTAAGTTTTGAGGACTGGTTTGGAGGAAAGAGCATAAGCACTATTTAATATTTAAATTAATTATATTTTAAAAATCATTTTATTGGGACTTATACAATTCTTATCACAATCTACACATACATCCATTATATTAAGCAATTTTTTACATTTGTTTCCCTCATCATTCTCAAAAAGCTTGCTTTCTGCTTGAGCCCTTAGTAGCTGCTCCTCATTTCCCCCCTTCCCCACTCCAATGTACCCTTGATAATTTATAAAGAATTATTATTTTGTCATTTCTTGCACTGTCTGACATCTTCATCCATCCACTTCTCCACTGTCTACCACCAAAGGAGAAGTTATATGTCCATCCTTGTAATCTGTTCCCCCTTTCACCTTCACCTTCTGTCTACCCTCTCAGTATCACCTTTCTCACCACTTGTTCTGAGGGATTCTTCTATCCTGGATTCCCTGTTTCCAGTTCTCTCTGTACCAGTGTACATTATCTGCTCTGGCTGGATTTGTAAGCAGATTTAAAATCATGATAGTGGGGGTGTTGGGATGGAAGCACTCAAGAACTAGAGAAAAGCTGCATGTTTCATTGTTGCCACTCTGTACCCTGACTAAATTGTCTCCACCCTGAGACCCTTCTGCAAGGGAATGTCCAGCTGCCTATATATGGGATTTGGGTCTCCAATCTGTGTTCCTCTTCATTCACAATGACTTGACTTTTGTCCTTTGATGCCTGACACATAATCCCTTCAACACCTCATGATTACACAGGTTACTGTGATTCTTTCATGTGGACTCTATTGTTCCTCAGATGTTGATTCTCTTTGGGGCTTCAAGACCCTATATATTTTGATAGCTGACACCATCAACTTTCTTCACCACTTTTGCTTATGCACATGTTTTGTCTTCAGTTGGGAAGGTGAAATCTCAGACTGCTGAATTATTAGAAGAAAGTGTTCTTGTGTTGAGGGAGTACTTGAGTAGGGGCCCATTGTCCACCTGTTTCATCAATACTAAGCCTATAAATATATGTACACAGATCCATCTCCCCTCTGCCTTATATAAATATATTTACATATGCACATGATTGTATTTAGATTTCTATAAATGCCCTTTGCCTCCTAGTTTTTTCCTCCATTTATTATTACTTTCCTCTTGTCCCACTATCAAGCTCAGCCTTCATTTAGGTTTCAGGAATTCTTAGCTATACTGTCCTTGATCCAGCCCTTCCAGACCTCCTACACACTCCTTGGCATAGATTTTCTGTCACATGTTGTTCCCTTGTCCCTGGATTGGTTAGCATCCTCTTCCTTTCCCCATCTCCCCTCTCTCATGTCCCCCTGGAATTGTCATCACATTGCTCTCTCTTCTGATTGTTTATCCTGCCTATCCCTCCCAGATAGACATGAAATGACAACAATATGTACCAACACAAGACAGTAAACAACACAAAAATAGCTACTACAACAAAAAAGCCACAACAACAAAGTCACTATAACTAGTTCAAGGTCTATTTGCTGTCCTTTATGAGTGCTATTCTGTTGAGTCTGATGGCCCCATAGTGTAGGCTTTGCATATCTTGGGGATTTCATTCCTCTGTGATCCTTGTTATTCTGTTGCACACCCCCAGTGTCTGACTTCGACATGGTGGGCTCAGGACAGGCACACTTTCTGTCACGTGTCTCCAGTGTTGTCTCCCGTGCTATGGGTCACTGAGCAACATTGTTCTCTTGGTGGGGGTGGCCCTACAAATCTCTCTGTGCATTGGCTGCTCTGAGCAGAAATATTGTCCTCAGGTCTTGGTGGGCCAGGATGTGCTTCATTCTTTTCCATCAGCCCTTGTTGGATCCTCTGACCTCTAATCAGACAAATCCCTCTCTTTGAGCTCTTCAGTGCTGTACTCTGAAGTGAATTCCTCTGGGGTGCAGGTGGGGTGCTGTTCATGTAGTTGGTCATGGGGCCGACCCCTCAGGCCTCTCTTTTGGTTCCCTGCATCATGTCAGTGTGTTGTGTTCTTGTTTTGAAGTAGCCAGTTGAAGTCTGGTTCCTCTTTGCCTGTGGAGATATAAACAACACCCTCCCCTTGGGTCGGTTAGTGTCCTGTTCTACCCAAGTTCCGCCACCCATGCCACCCCCGCCTTTCCTTTTTAGTAAGCTACCACAAATATTCCTGAACTTATTCTGACCCCTGTCATATTACCTGGTCCTCACCCCAGGGAACTATGAATACAGCAGCTTCTTCCCTATGCTGCTTTTGGATTTTTTTGAGCTTACCTCAGAGGACTCATGTTGCATTTGTCCTTTTGTGCTTGGCTTACTTCGCTTAGCATAATTTCCTACAGTTCTTCTGCCAATATTGAGTCAGCAAGGATCTTTTGTTGTGAGGGTTTCCTTTTAGCATATTCTTCGAGATTTTTCCTTGTTAAGGAAGACTATCACTTCTTCAACAATTTTGATAATTTGGCTGGATAGTGTATTCTTGGGTATGTATTGTTTTCCAGCAATTTTCAGAATATGTGGCTCCACTCTCTCCCCCTCTTCATAGTTTCCACTGATAGGTCTGATCATAATCTTATCTGCTTGCCTTTAAATGTGATTGCCTGTTTTTCCCTAGCTGCTCTTATAATTCTCTCCTTTTTCTCACAATTGGATAGTTTAACAGGTATATATCTTGGTGACTTCTCCTTGGGATTCAGTCTAACTGGTGTTCTTTTGGCCTCCTGGGTGGTTGCCTGGTTTTCATTCATTAAAACAGGGAAGTTTTCCTCCAAGCATTCCATTGCTATTTTAGAAGTTGGTTTCCTTGATGTGCATTCCTCTGATAGTCCAATAATTCTATCCTTGTTTCTTCTCAAAGCATCACACAAAGCTCTGAGGTTTTCTTCAGCTTCTCAAAAGGACTCTTTATACTTTTCCTCACATTTGTTAATTTCTGCATGTGAGTATCCTATGTCACTTGTTCAATTCTCTGCCTTCTCCATTCTCTGGGTGAAATCCCTAAGTTTACTATTAGTGTTTCTTGTATTTCCCTTTGGTACATAACCTTTATCTCCTCTATCATTTCATCCTTTTTCTGTAATGCTTCCCTCATATTCTACATGGCTCTAAGCCAGGGGTCCTCAAACTTTTTAAACAGAGGGTCAGTTCACTGTCCCTCAGACTCTTGGAGGGCCAGATTATAGTTTTTTAAAAAAAAACTTATGAACAAATTCATGTGCATACTGCCTATATCTTATTTTGAAGTAAAAATAGGAAAAATACGATATTTAAAATGAAGAACAAGTAAAGTTAAATCAACAAACTTATCACTATTACAATGGGAGCTAGGGGCCCATTTTTGGCTAATGAGATGATCAATGTCCAGTTCCATATTTGTCACTGCCAGTTGTAACAAGTTATGCAAGTGTGCATCAGTGATTCTAGATCTGGTTGAAGATTCCAGATGTTTCATTCTGAAAAAAATATATTCACAGACATAAGTGCTGCCAAAGATGGTTGCCATTTTGAGTGCATGGTTCCAGAGATTAGGATATATCTCAGAGGGGAGAGATACATAAAAATTAGGAAGGCTGCTTGACTTTAATGCATCTTTCGGAGAGTCACAATTCTGTAGTTCAGCCAGTTCCATTTGGTAAATTGTACCCACATTTCCAATGTCAATAGAAAATGGGTTACAGAAAAGCTATATGTCTTATTCATGGAGATGAAGCACTTTAAATTAAAATTGGAACTCTTACGCAACTTTTCCAGTGAATCCACACGTTTTGTTTGGGAAAGCAATCAATGGTTTTTCTGTTAACAGATTTTGAGTTGTGGGGAGATGGCAGAAATTTTCCTCCTTCACTTGTTTGATGGAGAGGCCTAATTTTACTTCAAATATTTTCACATGTGATTGTGTAGCACTGAGGAGCTTCCCCTCTCCTTGAAGTAACACACTGAAACTGTTGAGTTGCTCTGTTACATCTGTCAGAAAGGCAAGGTGCCATTTCCATTCTGCATCATTGACCTCTGGTACTTCTTTGCTTTTTGAAAGCAGAAAAGCTGTAATCTGTGGAAGTAAGTCATAGAAATATTTCAGAACTCTCCCTTGGCTCAGCCAATGGATTTCTGTGTGGTACATAACATCTTTATAGGCAACACTTAGCTCAAACAGAAATTCCTGAAATTGTCTATGGTTTAGTGCATTAGCTCTAATGAAGCTAACACAAGATACCACAGTTTTCTGTATTGTTCCAATTTTAGTATATGTGCTGCCAAAGCAAGCACAATACCACAGTTTTCATAACAGAGTCCCACTTCAGTGATTGACTACCCAGCGCTTGTCAGTGGATGTGGCAATGATTGGCTATTGGATGAGAATGGTTATGCTTGTCCATCTCTTGGTCAATGCGAGCAGTGACTCCTTTCTTAGACCCCACCTTGCTAGGAGCACCATCAGTAGTCACACTGACTAATTTAGCCCAGTCCAGCTCAAAACCATTCAAAGTTTGACAAAGCTTTTCATAGATATCCTGTCCTATAGTTGTTCCTTTGATGCTTTGCAGTGCCGCAAGCTCTTCTGTGACTTCAAAATAGTCATTCAACCCACGAATAAAAATTAGAAGCGGTGCAGAATCACCAACATCATTACTTTCATTGAGTGCCAAGGAAAAATAGGAACTTTTTTTGTGGATTTTTGCAAATGCTGAAGCAAATTGTCTCCCATTTCTTCAATCCTTCATGTAATTGTAGGTCCTGAAAGACTCACTGTACTAAATAAACTGGCCTTCTCTGGACACATGTCCTTGGCAACAGAAAAAAGGCATTCTTTCACAATTCTCCCTCCATGAGTGGTCTGTCAGTGCATGTTATTATTAGCTTGGCAGCTTGAAAATTTGCTCACAGTGATGAAATATTTAGCTGCTTCTGCTTCACAAAAGCATTTTGCTGAGTTGTCAGTTTATTTTTCAGTTTTAATATTTTATCTTTTCTCACTTCTCTGACCAAACATATTTATCTTTATGTTGAGTTTAATAGTGTCAACGCAAATTGTATTCTTTCAACACAGACACTATATTCTGGCATATCAAACACAGAGCTCTTTCCTTGTACTGCATGAAATAGTAATCATAAGTCCACTGTTCTTTGAACATCCTTCACTCCCAGTCATTTTTCTCTTTCTTGATATCATTTCCTAGGGATTCCAAATTGCTAGTAGAAAAATATCGATATATAAGTATAGCACTACAACAACAATATACCAGCAATAACTTTTCCCACACAGAGACATATAGACTGCACTGCTTATCAATGCAGGCTGATCAGTGCCCATCAATGCAACCTTGCCAATCCATATCATTTCAGCCTCACCAGTTCCCATATTGGTGGAGCCTCGTGTTTACCTCAGACTCACACTGGAGCACTGTGGGCACTGGCATGATTACAGAAGAGGTTACTCCACCACCTTTCCAGTTCACATGACCCTATGTGAATTGCACTGCGATCTGTGAACTCACCCAGGAATCTAATCACATGGCCAAGAGGAACCATGTAATCAGATTCCACTACAAAAAGAAGGCAAGTATATGCCTTTTTTCTCTTGAATCCAATGCGGCTTCAGCCATACAAGCATGTAGCTGAACTCACACTGCTCAGGGATGGCAACACTGTGAACTGGGGCTTACACAGCATACAACATACAACATCGTACACAACTGAATAGCAATGAGAATATAAATGCACTTGCTGTCAATTAAATTAGGATTCCTACTCTTAGGCTGTCTGCAGAGTCAGCTTAAGTTCCCATGGAGTCCTAAGCAGATTACCAGTTTGAGTGCCCCATGCAAAAACACTGAGCACAGGCCATTTGCATTACCTCTGAATACTGACAATTTTCATGAACATTGAGGGCTCACTATTTGTGTTACCCCTGTGATTCAAAGCCCCTAGAAACCACCCCCAACCAACTAACCAACTTTTTTATTTTAAAAGGTTCTCCGAACTTCAAGAAAGCACCCCTTATCTGCAATAAAAAGACCTCCTAACTTCAGGGGGGAAAAGGCCCCCTCTGAGAGCAAATAAAGGCCCAGCTAACTACAAAATAATAATAAAAAAACAGACCTACTAACTTCAAAAAAAAT
>PVJH01045999.1:0-12079 GCA_004026705.1 Nesogale talazaci | reverse complement strand
GTGGCGTCTGTCCACCGGGTGGCACTCATCAGGACATGGTGCCTCTTGGTGATGGGGTAATGCCCTCTCGTGTGTGTAGACTGTCCTCGGTTTCTTTACTCATCTGCCGACAGGCTCCTGACTTCTTGGGAATGGTGCCACAGCGAGTATTGGGGCATGTCTAGACTTGGGAAAATTTGGGGTTCTGTTCTGCATATCCCTCCCGTGTCTCGCAGTCCTGATCACAGTGAGCAGTCACTGTACTCGGGCACCATCTAGTTCTTCTGGTCTCTGAGGAGATGAGTTTCAGCTGCTGTGCTTTCTAGACCTTGCTTTCTAGACCTGGCTGCCCCTACCTTTCAGTCCCCAATCATGCATGTCACTGTCTGCACTGCGCCTCCCCTACAGGAGGGCAGATCCTTTTCATTGGTTCTCAGGCATCAAGCCAGTGACTCCTTTGGTTCTGATAGGAAGGCTGGGTGGGCCCATTCTTTCCCGCCTGTCGCTAACTTCTAGCAGCCTGGTGAAAAGACCCTTCGGTGGCTTTGCCAGGAGTCGGGTCGGCTTCATCCCACCAGCTGCTCCACGGGAGAAAGGTAACGAGTCGACTCACTGGAAGGAAGGACTGAGGGGTGTAGAAACCCTCGTGGGGCCAGTATCCTCTGCCCTCGAGGGTCGCTGTGAATCAAAATGGACTCGGTGGCAGTGTGTTTTGTGATGTGGAGGAAAAGCTTCTTGCAGCCAGGTGACCCTGGGCGTGAGGGCCGACTCTCCCCCTTCCCATCCAGCAAATTCCCGGCATCTCTCCGTGTCCTGGATCAGGGGTTGGCAGACAAGGCCCTTGGTCCAAACCAGTCTCACCTCCTATTATTTGTACAGCCTTCCAGCTGAGAATTGTCTTTGCATTTTAAGATGGTTGGCGGGAAATAAAACCCAAAGTGGCCTTGCATTTCACAGCGTGGGCATGCTCTGAAACCCACACTGCAGTATCCAGAAAGTCCGTTGGCCCACCGTGCAGCCATCTTTTCCCCATACAGGCGACATTTCCTTTGGGTGTGCAGGGCTGGCTGTTCAAAGCCACCAGCTGCGTCTTGGGAGCAGAATGAGGCCATCTGCTCCTGAGTACATTCCCCACGTCATCCACCTGAGGCAGGGCCATGCGCGTCGGGGCCCCGGCAGTAGCGTGGCGTGGCTTTGACGGTCGCCATCTACCCCTGGCGGTGGTGCGCGCCAGGCGTTGAGCCGCTAAGGGCAAGCTCAGCAGTCCGAACCCGTCATTGATCTCTTGAGTGAAAGGTGAGGCTTTCCACTCCCAGAAAGAGCACCAGCCTCGGGAGCCCACCGGGGCTCGTTCTGCCCTCTGTCCCTCCCCAGACGGACGCGGCCAGCCTCTGTCCCAAGCCTCCGGGAGGCCAGGAGAGCCCTGGGTTGTGTCAGTGGTTAAGCACTTGACCGGCAGTGGATAGGCCGTTTCCCGACTCCCCAAAATCACCTCGCCAGAAAGGCCTGCAAGGGTGGCCCACCCAGGACGAGGTGGCGTTTCTGTCTTCGCCAGACCCTACTGCATGACAACTCAGTAACCGCGCCCTTCTCAAGGGGTGGCAGCTGCCGGGGGTGGGGTGCCGTTCAGGTCCAGGGCATCTGGTTTTTTCCCGGTGGTTGTCTTGGTTGCTACGAGGCTGGAGGGCCAGCCCGGCTCAGAGGTGGAGCACTCCCCCCCTGCCAGAGAGCTGGGTTCAGGTCCTGACCGGTGCCCCTCACGTACATGTCTGCCCTGGGGGGCAAGGGCGCCAAACACGTCTCACCAGAGCTTCCAGACTAAGACCAAGAAGACAAACGTGGTGATCAAATTCCGAAAACCCTCCCCTGAACACTCCATGGACTGCTAGGGTCTGATCGGCCCCCAATCCTGGGCAGCATGTTGCTCCTTTGTGCCGGGCGGGGTGGCTAGCAGGAGAGTGAGGATACACACACACTTCTCGGGAGGCCTGGGGTGGCTGTAAGAGCTGGGTGATCCGGGTCTGTCTAGGGAAGATAGGCAAGATAAGCAATCTGGAGGAGAAAACTATGGGACCGATGGTTCTGGGGGCACATGGGAGAGGAGAAGATGGGGGAACGGAAGTGGTTAACAAACCCAGGGACAGGGAACAACAAGTGATCCAAAATGGATGGCAAGGAGGGTGTAGGAGGCCTGGTAGGGCTTTATCAAGGTCAATGTAGCAGAGGAATTACTGAAGCCCAAGTGAAGGCTGAGCATGATAAAAGGAAATAGAGGAAAGAGCTTGGAGGGAAAGAGCAGTTATGGGGGTCTAAATATAGACGTGTATATATGTAAATGTACTTAAATGTCACCATGGGGAAATAGATCTGTGGGTACATTAAGGCAGCAGATGGACATTGGGTGTCTACTTAATAGTCCCTCAATGCAAGGACACGTGGTTCTATTAAACTGGCGGCATTCCAAGATGCTCACCTTCCCGACACGATCTCTGAAGACAAAGCGGGTGCATAAGCAGCCATCTAGCTGAGAAGCAACAAAGCCCACAAGGAAGAAGCACACCAGCCTGTGTGATCAAAAGGTGTCGATGGGATCAGGTATCAGGCATCAAAGACCAAAAGAACAAACATTGTGAATGAGGGGGAGTGCAGAGCAGAGACCCAAAGCCCATCTGTAGGCAACTGGACATCCCCTCACCAAAAGATCACGGGGAGAAAACTAGGCATTCAGGGTGCAGTGTTGCAATGATGAAACACACAGCTTTCCTCTAGTTCTTAAATGTTTTCTCCGCCCCCCACTATTGTGATCCCAATTATACCTTACAAATCTGGTACTGATAGGAGCTGGAAACATAGGGAATACAGGACACATGGACCTCTTAGGGCCAATAACGAGAGTGGCGATACCAGGAGGGGGAGGGGAAAGTGAGGTAGAAAGGGAGAGCCGATCATAGGGATCTACATATAACCCCTCCCTGGGGGACAGAGAAGTGGGTGAAAGGAGACATTTGGATGGTGTAAGACTTGACAATTTAATAATTTATAAATTATCAAGGGTTCGTGAGGGAAGGGGAGCAGGGAAGGAGGGGAAAATGAGCAGATACCAGGGACTCAAGTCTGAAAACAACATCTTGAGAACTGTGATGGCAGCAAATGTACACATGTGCTTGACACGATGGGTGGGTGGATGTCTGGATTGTGGTCAGAGCTATATGGGCCCCCGGTCAAACGATTCTGGAAAAACCCAAACCCAGTGATCGAGGTCTGAGACCCAGCACTGGCTGAGGTCACATTGGTCGTTTGCCGTGGTTCTCTCTGCGTCATTGTCATCCTGAGGGAATCTGCCAGTGAAGGCTCCCTTCCCAGTCCCTCCCAGAGGAATATTCCCAAGAGGGCACCCCACCACCGGCCTCCTCACCCGCCCCACCCCCCTTCCAGGAGCTGCACCTCTGTGTGTCCCGAAGGCACTTTGCCGTGGAGCGGGGCTGCCGGCTGCGCGGACTCTCGCCGGGCAACTACAGCGTGCGGGTGAGGGCCACGTCCCTGGCGGGCAACGGCTCCTGGACCGAGGCCACCCACTTCTACGTGACTGACTACCGTAAGTCCCCAGGCCTCCTGGGTCCGGCGGGGTCTGTGCTTGACCCTGGGACAGGTTAGGGGCTGCCTCTGGCCTCACCCCTGCTGGGTGACAGAGCTCACATCCCTGGCCCCGGAAGAAAGGCACGGTGACATGCTTCCACCGAGCTGACCAGCCCGGTGCACCGCGCTCTGCAGTGGTCCATGGAGGGGACCACCAAACGCACAGGCGAAGGTCGACTGGTGACCTGTGCTGTCAGCCTGCACCTGGTCCACAGCAGAAGGCGGGGCATGGGGAGAGTGGCAGCCACGCGACCCAGGGGAGTCAGTTCCACACGGTGTCATGGGGGCGCTGCACGGTGGCACTGCCTCATAGAGAAGTTGGTTCTGGTTGACCCAGGAAGCAGGCATTCCCCAGGCCTCCTTACCCCCAGCACCAGATTCCTCCCAGTCTGCTTCCCGATTTACACTTGGAACAGAAACAAGCAAAACACCACCCTTCGCCACGGAGCCCGTTGGGGGTTCTGAGCAGACAGCCTCCGCTTTGCCTCTCAGGGTGGCTGGTGGGTTTGAACTGCCACCCTCGTGGTTAGCAAGCCAACACGTGACCCACTGTGCCGCCAGGGCTGCTGACACTTCATATAAGTGGGGCCAGAGGCTACGTGACTTTTTGTGTCTAGAACAAAGCTATGGGTGGGGCTGATCACCCAGTGAGAAAGGCAGGGTCCCCCTGGCACCCACGGGGCACTCACTGGTACCTTGTGCCCTGATAGGGGTGGTGGTGGGATTGGAACCAGCTAGAGAGTTTACAGGGCCCAGAAAAAGACGAGGCTTTCTGCTCCATGGAGAATTACTGTCCCAGAAACCAACAGGGCCAGCGGTACATGGCCCTCCAGGGTCCCTCACTGTGATCACAATGGACGCGGTGGGCAGCAGTGAGTTCGATCCAGTTGCAAACAGAAACAGTGGGGCCCCTTGTCACAGAGAATCTCCAGGAAACTGGGGCAAACTATTAAGCGGAGCAGGTTGTCGTGAGCTACTGAGCCGGCCACCTGCCTGCAGCACTGGGCCTGGGGACCGTCTGCTCTGGCCCTCGGAGAGTGCAGCCTCCTGGGGAGCCACTTCAGCATTGTCCCTGAGCAGAGGGCCGGGGCTGGGAAAGGCAGGAGCCCCGGTGGCCGCGGACCCCGTGTGTGCGCGACGCCCCCTGAAGCGCGCTGTCCCCGTCTGGTTCTGTTCCAGTGGACGTGCCGTCGAACATTGCAAAGATCATCATCGGCCCGCTCATCTTCGTCTTCCTCTTCAGCATTGTGATCGGGAGCATCTACCTGTTCCTGAGGAAGCGGTGAGTACAGCCTCCCCGGGGGTTGGGAGGGCCCTGTCGAGGCAGAGATGTGTGGCCCCGGCTGATTGGAGCGGCGCACTCAGCTGCTGACCGGAATGTGCACATTTCCCGAGGGGCCTCGGAAGAAAGGCTTGGTGACCGCAGCCTGGAAAGCCCAGAGAGCCCAGTTCTGCTGTGCGCGGCTGGGGCGGGTCGGAGCCAGAAACGTAACCTCCCAGCGCTCCCCGGGTCTTGCAGTCAGGCGCATTTGTGCTCTTCCCATCCAGGCATCCTGATGGGCCCATGGGACCGCTGTACGCATCCTCAAACCCCGAGTACCTCAGCGCCAGTGACGGTGAGTACCCCCTCCCCCTTTGCCCCCCAGGCCCGGGTCAGTCTCCAGCAGACGAGCTGGGGTGACATTGCAAGGGCTCTGTGGGTTCAGGCCACACCCAGGGCCCAAAGAGCTGCTCAGGCTTCTGCTTGGGTCCCTCTCACTAATGCAGAGGGGCTCAAAGCTAAATGACACGTGTGGACTCAGGGCGTGGAGGGGGTAGACCCACCGTGCCCCTGTTGGGTAAGCCAGCCACATGAAGTGGCCTGCTCTTTCAGCCTGGCCTAGCCCGCCCCGCCCCACCCCGCCCCCAGGGGTGGTGGGGTGGGAGTCGGGCCAGAAATCACCTCTTCAGAAGTAGCACCACTGCTGCCGCCAGGGTTCTGGAGTCAGACAGGGGAGGGGACTCCTGGTGCCTCCAGGTCCTCGTTGGCCCAGACCCGGGCAGCTGGGCAGCACCACTCCAGGGAGGTGGCGGAAATCTACGAGTCGTGAGGGAACTTCATGGTGGGGTTGGAGAGGGGGGTGGGGGGTTCCCTGACTCTAGGGAGGGGTGGGCAGGCAGGAGACCTTAGCGGGGGGCTGGAGGACTCCCCAAGATGAGTCAGGAGCAGTGTTTCCCTGCTCGGTGTACGTGCCGGACGAGTGGGAGGTGCCCCGCGAGAAGATCGCCCTCCTGCGGGAGCTGGGCCAGGGGTCCTTCGGCATGGTGTACGAGGGCAACGCCAGGGACGTCATCAAGGGCGAGGCCGAGACGCGCGTGGCCGTGAAGACCGTCAACGAGTCGGCCAGCCTGCGCGAGCGCATCGAGTTCCTCAACGAGGCCTCCGTCATGAAGGGCTTCACCTGCCACCACGTGGTGAGTCCGGCGGGGGCTGCAGGCGCCGGCCTGGGACCCTCATCCGGCCCAGGCTCTGCGGGGAGCCACCCCTGCTGTGGCTCGCCTCCCTTCTTTGGGCCCCAGCTCAGGGGGAGGGAGCTGCGGAGCGTTTGACGGCATCTTGTTGAGCCAGTGGCCAGGCTCCTCTCCCTCAGAGTCTGTCTGGGTCTGCAAGCTTGGGCCTGGATGGTTGGGACCAGGGGGTACCCAGGGCACAGTGGTTCTGTCCTGAGCCACTCACCAGGATGGTGCCTGTAGCGACCCCCACAGCAGGGAAGGCAGGCCTGGTGATCTGTTCCCAGAGCCTCTCTCTGAGGTGGACTCAATGAAGAGCAAAGGTCAATCCTCCCCTACTCCCTCCCCTCCCCCGCTACACCCCCCCCCCCCATACAACACACAGCACAGGGCGGGGGGTGTCACTTCAGAAATTCTGGGGCTGAGCCCCGGTGGCGTAGTGGTTGTGTGCGGGACTGCGGCCCACTGGGACGGAGGTTCAATTCCAGCAGTGGGGCTGGGCCTCCTACTCCCACCACCAGAGAGCAGTGATGCCCCCCTCCCCCCAAAAAAAACAAACACAGAAATTCTGTGGGAGAATGGAGCTAAAAGATCATGGCATTCCCCTACAAAGTATTTGAAGCCTCTTCGTATATACTTTATAAGTGCCACCCATGCTATCAAATATACTACTGTAGATTATAAAACTAGTCACGTAACAGGGGTAGTATAAAATGTATACTACAGAAATGAAACATTAAGGGGTAGCAAAAGAAAGTTGGGTAAAGCATCCGAATCAGCCATCCAAGGAGGATGAAAGAAAAAGAATGCAAAGACCCAGGTCTTCATTCCCCAGTATGACTGGAGCAGAACTACCTTGGGGTCTGGGGAAGGGGGTCTTAGGGGGGTGGCTGTAACCACCAGAAAGTGATTTTCTCACAGTTCCAAAGCCCAGGAGGCAGCGCCCTGAGCCCCAGCTCTTGGGGGAGCTGAGCTCCATTTGCTGTGGAGGAAGGTCCTTGTCCCTTCAGCTCCTGCCTCCTGGTTCCCGAGAGGTCTCCGTGTAGGGTGGCGCCCACCTCACGCCCTGTGTGCTCACCCACCTTCTCTCTCTCGTATCTCCAAAGAGATGTGCCTTACACAAGCCCCACCTTCCTGGCAGAAAGAAGGCCCCTTGTTCCCCCATGGCGCCCCAGCCACAGGCAGGGAGGTCAGGATTCGGGAGCACATAGTTCAAGCCAGCGCGAACCCTGTCCTCGCTCTCCAGGTCCGTCTCCTGGGGGTGGTGTCCAGAGGGCAGCCGACACTGGTGGTGATGGAGCTGATGGCCCACGGGGACCTGAAGAGCTACCTCCGCTCGCTTCGCCCGGAGGCCGAGGTGAGCTGGCGTGAAGGTCCCAGCAGGGCACTCCTGCTGGCCATTGGGGGCACACATGTCCATGTCTCTGAGCATGCTGCTGTGTTCCGACTTTAGAACAACCCCGGCCGCCCTCCTCCGACCCTGCAAGAGATGATCCAGATGGCCGCCGAGATCGCTGACGGGATGGCGTACTTGAATGCCAAGAAGTTTGTGCACCGGGACCTGGCGGCTCGTAACTGCATGGTGGCTCACGATTTCACCGTCAAGATCGGAGGTGGGTTGGCCTCATGCGAGGCTGCCTGGGACCCTGTGCACGTTTGACTTTAGAAGGGTTTGTCGCCGAGGCATTCCAGGGTGCCCCGAAGGAGCCCTGGGAGCTCGCTGGGCTATGTGTTGGGTTGTCAGCTGTCAGGTCGGCAGTTCGAAACCACTGCCTGCTCCTCCAGAAGAAGCTGAGGCTCTCTACTCCCCTAGAGTTACCGTCTCAGAAACCCGGAGCAATCCTTTTACCACAGTCATGACAAGTTAGAATCAACCTGGTGGCAGCGAGAGTGGGTTTCTTTTGGCAGCACGGTGCAGTAGGCATTGACCTGTGAACTGAAAGTTCGGCAGTTCAAACCCACCACTTGCTCAGAAGTAGAAAAGTGAGGCCACCCCTTCCTTTGAAGATGCCATAGTCTCAGGGACTCTTCTCAGGGTTGCTCTGGGACGAAATAGACCCAGCGACAGTGGGTTGGGTTTGGCTTTGAGTGTCCAGACATTGAATCACTAGCCTTTTTCCAACCTCAAAGCGGGCAGAGTGGTGGGTGAGGACCCAGTCTTCAAAGTGAAGTTCCGTTCTTCTCATTTCACTGTCACTTCCCTGCCCCTTCACTGCTTCTCAAACCATCTGTGTCTCCCTCGTGCGAGAGGTCGCTGCTGGTGTGGAGATCAGCACTGAGGGAGTTGGCAAGTGCCTGCCCTCCTACACCCCGCTGCCTATCTGTGCTCTCCGTAAGGGAGCCACGCTCGCTGCATGGTGGCCCTCCAAGCCAACCGCAGCAGACAAGGCTCGAGCCCGTGGTCACACTGTCAGAGCTCCGAGAGCTCAGGACCTCGTGGGGTTGGTGGCTACCCTGGGGGCAGGGCAGATGCTCCCCTGCCCTCTCCCTAGGAAGTTCCGCTAGACTGCCTTGTCACCGGGGAGCTGTCTACAGAAGAGAGCCTCGGGGCTGGGGAACGGGGCCCCCGAGGGAGACCCAAGAAGGAAATCCAGCTTGTGTTTCACGTGTAGGGTTCAGGGACAGGGATGGCCTTCTCCAGGTTGCACGGCCCCTTCTCCTTCTCCGAGCTGTCCCTGCCCCAGTCACAAACACTCCTTGCCCCCAGCGCGTGCCATCGAGCCTTCTGAACTGCTCTCGCCCCTTTGGTTTCCAAAGGAGAAGCCCTAGGGGTGGTGATGGCTCCGGAAAGGCCCCTGCTAGTGAGACTCAGGGACAAGGGGACCCACCTGTGGTTCTCCTGCGCCACTCGCTGGGCGCCCCTTCCCCTCTGTTTACCCTCTGGATCACCCAGTGCCTGCTGAGACTTGTCCTCCAGGCCAGGGGGACGTCTTAGGACAGGCAAGCTCATCCAAGGGTTCCGTAAGGGCCGGGGGGCCGAGGCAGACGCTGGGTGGCAGGCCGAGTGTGGCAAGCTGGCTTGCTCTCTGTCATCAGACTTCGGAATGACCAGAGACATCTACGAGACTGACTACTACCGGAAAGGCGGCAAGGGCCTGCTCCCTGTGCGCTGGATGGCCCCAGAGTCACTGAAGGACGGCGTCTTCACCACATCTTCCGACATGTGGTGAGTAGCACGTGGTGGACAGACACGAGGCTGGCAGGGGTCCGGGGGTCTGTCAGTGTGACCTCCATGAGGGACCAGCAAAGCCTGTGTCCTCGCATCCCTTCCATGCCATGCTTCCAGCCTCCTCCCAGAAAACAGGCCAAGTCCTGGTGGATTCCCCCTAAGCTGTAACCTGGCCTTCCGTGAGAGACCCAGCTTACAGACCAGGGGCTCCTGTAGCTCGGAATGTGTAAGGAGCCCACTGGCCAGCTTCTTAGTAAGCCAGGGTGTGTGTGTGTGTGTGTGTGTGTGTGTAGATGCGGGAGTATAAATATGCATGTTCTATGTGTGTGGATACATGTAGGTGTGTGGATACATGCATGTGTATGCATCCATATGAGTATGTGTCTATACCTACATGTAGGTGTGTGTGCAGTGCACATGTGTCTGAGGGCAAATATGTATTTTAAGTGGATGCAAATATGTATGTGTATTTGTGTGTTGTGTGTGCGTGTGTTTGAGTCTGTGAATGAGGTAACTGTAGATATGTGTGCAGCTGGGTATCGAGGAGCATATGCTAGAGTGAATGGGTGTCTTACGTGGATACGTGCATGTTCGTTCATGTAAACGTGCGGTGTTTGGATATGTGTGTAAGTGGGTATGTGGGAGATGTAGATGTGCATGTGATCAAGTGATGTATAAATGTGCACATTTGCAGAGGGGCGAGTGTTTCAGGGACTGAATGGGCGTGTAATGGAATACATGCATGTGTGTCCGTGTGGGGGTGGTGTTGGTGTGAATGGGTATGTAAGTGGGTACCTGTATGTGTAGATGTGCATGCTTGATACATGTGAGTGTGAATGGGTGAGTGGATACAAGTGTGTGTGTGAGTGACTGAGTAAAAGACATGGTTGTGTGTGTGCGTGAGCGTGCATGGGGTGCATGTTGGTACTTGCGGGCTTCTGTGTCACCGCTGGGGTCTGGGCCTGCAGGTCTTTCGGCGTGGTCCTCTGGGAGATCACCAGTCTGGCGGAGCAGCCGTACCAGGGGTTGTCCAACGAGCAGGTGCTGAAGTTCGTCATGGATGGCGGTTACCTGGACCAGCCTGACCACTGCCCCGAGAGAGTGTAAGTCTGGACAGGGTGTGCTGGGTGCCTGTACTATCTGTCTTTCCATCGGTGCCTGCTCTGGCTGCTTACCTTCATGTGTGCTGGTTTGCATGCATACATGTACATAAGGGTATGTACGCATATTGGCTCGTGTGCCCACGTCTCTGCACATTGACAACACCCCGTGTTTACATGCCTGCTTGTGTGTGCATCTCCTGTCGTGACATGCATGTGCCTCACCCCCAGTGGCGTGTTTGCACACATGGCCGGCAAACCACCTTTGTTGCTTTGTTATTTGCATCTTCTGTCTCTGGGGATGCTTACGACGGAGGCTCCTACACAGCGGTGGTTGTCTCAGGATGGAGGAGGCTAGGAAGCTGGGCTGGGAGGGTAGCTTAAGTTTACCTGTCTGCCCTGATGGCCTGGAGTTTTGCCAAGCATGTATGCCTGTCTTTCCAAATTCGTCCTTGTTTGACATCCTTGCCGAAGGGCCAGGTGGGCACCACACTCTATTGGGCACTGGTCAGATTGGCCAGCATCCCTCGTAAGCCGATACATAGAAAGAAAAGAAAGCACCAGTCTTCGAAGTTAGCAGAGTTCGCAGTAGGAGAGAGACGGGCACATTCTTCGGTCTGACGGTGCCAGCGGGACGTGGCTAGAGGACCTCTCACTGGTAGCCTCTCACTCTGTGTGAGCCCAGGTAGCAAGACGAAATTGGACCACCAAGTGTCCAGCAGTGTGAGGATCGTTAGGTAGCCGGATAAACTAGTAGTGTTGCAACCAGGGCGGTTTTCAGAGATGCTTACGGCATTGTTTGGAGCAGAAGCCCTGGTGATGCACGTGTTGGCCTCCGAAGTAGACGTCTGTCGTTCATGACCCCTAGCTGGCCGGGGCTTCCCTGGAGAAGGGCAAGCCTATTGACCCCTGCAGAGGGTTCCAGCCTCAGAAGCCCACAGGGCTAACTTCTGCCCGGTCCATCCCACCGGGCTGCGAGGAGTCAGACTGTGTGAGTGGGTTGTGTGTTTTCAGTGGAACCATTCTGAAACTTGATGGGATGAACTCCATGCCTGGGTGGTTGCTGCCCAGACGAGGCTGACTCACAGCAGCCCCGCAGGTGCACGTAGAGCTTCCACAACCAGTTTGGGGGGAGTCGATCACCAGGCCTTTCTTCCCAGCCACCTCGGGGTAGACTTAACCGCAGTCAGCATTTGGGTCAGCAGCTGAGCGGGCAGGGGCGGGAAGCCACTTCCTCCCGGTGGGTCCCTTGCCGACTTGCCCTCTCCCTTCCACAGCACCACCCTGATGCGCATGTGCTGGCAGTTCAACCCCAAGATGCGGCCGACCTTCCTGGAGATCGTGGACCAGCTCCAGGACGACCTGCACCCCAGCTTCCCGGAAGTCTCCTTCTTCCACAGCGAGGAGAACAAGGCCCCCGAGAGCGAGGAGCTGGAGCTGGAGCTGGAAGACATGGAGAGCATCCCCCTGGACCGCGCCTCACACTCGCAGCGGGAAGAGGCAGCGGGCCGAGACGGCGGCTCCTCCCTGAGCCTGAAGCGCAGCTACGACGAGCATGGGCCCTACACCCACATGAATGGCGGCAGGAAGAACGGGCGCATCCTCGGCCTGCCCCGCGCCAACCCCTCCTAACGCCGCCCGCGGGGAGGGGCCCTGGCTCGGCGGGCCCGGGGACGGCCTTCCCTCACTCAGGATTCCCAGGACT
>PVJH01045998.1:0-12047 GCA_004026705.1 Nesogale talazaci | reverse complement strand
GGTCTTCAAGTTCCCTTCACTCTCTGGAAGCAAAATTGTGTCATCTGGATTCTTCAGGTTCTTAATGAGTCTTTCTCCAATCATCATGTCACACTCTTCTTCACAGAATCCAGCTTCTTGGATTACTTGCTCAGCATACACATTGACCAAAGCAATCTTGACACATACTTTTCCTGATTTTATTTGCGTATCATCCTTGCGCAGGGGCCATGCTAATCTCCCCTGTATCGTTCCAATTTTAGTATATGTGCTGCCGAAGCGAGCACTCCTGATTTTATTTATTTATTTATTTAAACTTTTTTTTTTTTTTTAACTTTTTCTGATTTTAAGCCACACAGTATTCTTTAGTTCTTAGGCTGACTGCCCCTTGGCTATGTGAGCATAATGAAGTGTTCAGGAATTCCCATTCTTCACAATGTTACCCATAATCTGTTAGGATCTCAACAGTCTAATGCCTTTGTACAGTCAAGAAAGCACTGGTGTTTCTGGTATTCTCTGCTTTCGGCCATCAGCAATGCTAGTCTTCATTGCACGACTTCAGCTAAATCTTTCAGTTTGATTTTCGTGAATCGACTTCTTAAACATTTTGCTTGCATGTGGTATTGTGGGACTGATTTCCACATTCTCCTGCAGGATGAAACTAGGACAAATAATGAGCCCTGGTGGTGCTGTGGCTACATGTTGGGTCGTTAAACGCAAAGTCGGCAGTCTGAAACTACCAGCTGCTCTGAGAGGAAGACAGAGCGCTTTCTCCTCTGTAAAGAGTTACGGTCTTGGAAATGCACAGCGGCCCAGTCCTGTTGGGTCACTCTGAGTCCGTGCCAGGCTTTGTTTTTACTATGGATATCTTCTACTTGGTTGGCATAGATAAAAGGAGCGCTCCCAGCATTGAATTTGTTTGCTGAAACATCAAAATTGGTATTCTGTCAGGTTGTGAAGCTTTATTTTTCACCAACGCCTTCAGTGCGTCTTGGACTTCTTCCTTTAATATCATTGGTTTTTGCTCCTATGCTACTTGCTGAAAATGGTTGAATGTCTAACAATTCTGTATACACAGTTGGTGTAGTCTTTCACCTTCCTTTGGTACTCCCTGCACTCTTCAGTATTTTACACGTAGAATCCTTTGATATTACAATGCAAAGCTTGAACTGTTTTTTTCCGTTCTTTCAGCTTGAGAAACATGGATGTTTCCCCTTACTGGTTTTCTAACTCTAGATTTTTGTACATTTTAAAATAAATAACTTCTTTATTTTCGCAAGTCATCCTTTGAAATGTGTATAGCTCTTAACTGCTACACCATAAACACAGTATTCTCTATCCATTTCTACTGGAACACACTATTTCATGTTTCTATAATTTCATGTTCCTTCTACCTGGAATGCCTCCTGGCTCCACTATTTTTCTCTTCTTTTCTGTGTGGCTTAGTTTCTCCTGATTCTTCAAGACAAAGTCCAAATATACCTTTCACTTTGCAACTTCCCCTTCCCCTGACTTTCTCCAACAAAGCCAGAGTTGTGTGCTCCTTCCCTTGGTTACCCAAAAAAACCTGGGCTTTTTTTTTTTTTAAGCTATGTATCTATTTTTCTTTTAACAAAACAACTTTATCATTTTCAAAGCACTCTCCATTATACTTAATACGTTTGTCCCATCTGCGATACCATTCTTGGGATCACTTCTCATACTCGACAATAACTTCCCCGTTTTTTACTTCACCTCTTCCATGTTCTCAAACCGCTGTCCTTTCAGGTCCCCCTTCATTTGTGGAAACAAAAAGAAGTCTCCTGGAGTGAGGTCAGGTGAGTAATGTGTGTGCGGCGAAAGAGGCGTGCTGTTTTTTGCCCCCAAAAACATCTTTTTTGAAACAAGAAAACCACTTGTACACTTGCGTTTTTGCTATAGTGCTGTTCTTATAAGCTGTGTTCAACATCACAACACTTTCTGCGGCATTTCTTCCGAGCAGGAAAAAAAATTTCACAGCTGCACGCTGTTCTCTTAAACTGGCCATCACAAAAACTGAGCGCAACTTTTATGAAAAAAATTCACTGTGGCCAGAGAGAACTTTCCCAAGCAAGACCACTGGGTGTTGTTCGCTGTTCGCATAGTGGGAAAAATGTACACTATGAAAGCTCTGATCCACCCAGCACAACTCCAGTGTTTTGGGGGTTACCCCCTCGTATGCCTGTTCCTTGCAACTCTCTATTAAGAATAGAGGCATCGTTATTAATCACCATGTGTCAGATAACTTGTTGCATTTTATATACTCCTAGAGTTTTTGTTTTTATGAAGAGGACTTTGTGATTGTCTTTAATTTACAAATGAGCATAATATAAGATCTTCCCAGGAAGAGTTTTCAAAGTGTAGATAACTCAGGGCACCAGAGTTTTTGGACCTATACATTTAACCAGTATGCTGCTGTCACTGTTAAGAAGCCACCAAGTGGGCTGAGCTCCGGTGGCGTAGTGGTTGTGCGCGGGACTGCGGCCCACTGGGAGGGAGGTTCAATCCCAGCAGTGGGGCTGGGCCTCCTACTCCCACCACTGAAGAGCAGTGTTGCCCAAACAAAAACAAAAAAACAACAAAAAAAAAGAAACCATCAAGCTTGAGAAATAACGATGTAAGCAAATATTTGGGGCGATTTACTTAGCACTATTCATATCGGTTAATGAAAAATCCAGAATGTTTACAGAAATTAAAGCTAAGCAATTAACTCGGGCCGGCCTCCCAGTGAAAGAAGAGAATTTATACTGCCTGGCCTAAAATATAAAAAAGCAATTGGATCTCTAGAGGCAAAACAAAATCTGCAACCTGTAAAAAAGACACCCTGCTTCTCCCATGCATTTCACTCAATCTAAGCAGTATGAAAAAGAATATCTTGTTTTCTCAACATCTTTCTGATTTTTATTAAGATTATTATTCACACATTTTTAAGGATAAAAATGAGCCATTCTTTGTTGAACTTCAAAGCCCAGTAATAAAAAATTCAACCAAATTCACTTTTTATCAAGTCAGCATATCAATTTCACAAGTTTTATGCTTAGGAGTAAAGAATGGTTTCCTCTGAAAAAAAGTTCTACCTGGTTTTGAAGAGCCGATGTCAGGTTGTCCTAACTGTTTTCTCCTTTTGGCTTCCTCCACTGGATTTTCAAATTGGGTCTTCTGGTTAAGGTGACTATAAAATGTAGAGGGTAAATAGATTTATAATAAAAGTTACAGATATTTTATAAAAATTATTTTAAAAAAATCAGTTTCTTGAGGGCTCTTAAAGCTCTTATAACAATCCATACATCAATTGTATCAAGCACATTTGTACATATGTTGCCATCATTTTTTTTGGCATCACTGTCCTCTGATGGTTGTGGGAGCTACCTAGCCTTGCTCTCGGAGAGCTGCTGCTGGATTTGAACCGCCAAGCCAATGGGCCATAGTCCTGTACTCAACCACTACGCCACTGGGGCTCAGCCCACCATCATTCTTTTTTTTGGGGGGGTATCACTGCTCTCTGGTGGTGGGAGTAGAAGCCCCACCCCCACTGTTGGAATTGAACCTCTGTCCCAGTGGGCCGCAGTCCTGCGCACAACCACTACACCACCGGGGCTCAGCCCCCACCATCATTCTTTTCAAAAGAATTTTCTTCCTATTTGAACCCTTGATGTCAGCTTCTCTTCACACCCCCCACCCCAGTCTCCCGCTCTTGTGAACCCTTGATAAATTATAAATTTTTGTTTTCATGTCTTAAACTGGCTGATGTCTCCCTTCACCCACTTTTCTGTTGTCCATCCTGTTAAGAGGGGGTAATATGCACATCATTGTGATTGGTTCCTCTTCTCCCCCCCCCCTCCCCTCCCCCTTCTGGTATTGCTGCACTCATTTTCAGTCCTGAGGAGTTTATCTGTCCTGGATTCCCTGTACTTCCAGCTCTTATCTCTACTTGATTACACACACACACACACACACATATATACACATACATACATACATACACACACATATATATTTGGGGGGGGGCATCACTGCCCTTTGGTGGGAGTGGGAGGCCCAGCCTTGCTCCTGGAGAGCTGCTGCTGGATTTGAACTGCTGACCCAGTGGGCCGCAGTCTCGCACTCAACCACTACACCACCGGGGCTGTCTGATTACATATATTTTTAAGTAGAATATCATAGCATTAAATCATCTTAGGTTAAGAAAACTATGCTAGGCTATACATCCTACGTTTGACAGATCATCATAGGAAGAAGCTTTTTGGTAAATGAATACAGGTTTCACAGAAAGGCCTACGAGTCAAGGCTGGCGAAAGCTTACAGGTATTCCCTTGACTCTATTGTTGTTGTGTGTCACTGGTGCTCACAGCAACCTTATGTATAACAGACGTATCCCCGCAGGTCCTGTGCCATCCTTGTAATTGTTAGCGCCATCATAATGCCGTGCAGTAATCCCTGCTTCTCAAAAGTTCACATTACACCAGTGAGCTTTTACAAAGAGCCTACACATTGGCATCAGTTTTCGCCAACTGAAAAAATTCTAAGAGGATTTTCACTTTTACAAAAAATGGTGGGCTGAAGCATGGTGGTGTAGTGGTTGTGTGTGGGACTGCGGCCCATAGGGTTGGCGGTTCAAGCCCGGCAGCGGCTCTCCAGGAGCACCTACTCCCACAAGGGCAGTGATGCCACATACAAAAAATGCCCCCCCCCCCCCACACACACAAAATGGTGAAAAGCAAACTAGTGTTTGGCAGGTAAAGCAGCAGCAGGCCACCAGAGCAGAGGCATTGCTAAGTTCCTTTCCTAGGGGTGGTACTCAGCATTTCAACATTGAGCTGCCATAGTTTTAAATGTGCCTGAAAAACATATGGTGACATTATTTTGGGTTTAGAATGTTATGTCAGCAGTTTTCAACCTGTGGGTCGCGACCCATTTGAGGGTCTAATGACCCTGTCACAGGGGTCACCTGATTCATAACAGTAGCAAATTAACAGTCATGGAGTAGCAGCAAAAATAATTTTATGGTTGGGGGAGGAGGGTCACCACTGTGGCAGTACCAATTTCATGACTGGGAGTGTAGGGGTGGAGTCTAGCCTGTCAATCTGGAGATAGTCAATGAGACCTCTGTGTGGGCATGGCTTTCTCCTGAGAATTCTGGGAAATCTGGCCGTATTTCCTCCTTGGAGGTGAGAGACTCATGACTCAGTCCCTTGGAGATGCTCTACTGACAAGACACAAGGCTGACTCCCTGTGAGACATCCCAGGGGAGAAGCTACATGGGCTGACCCTGATGGAACCAGACCTCTGAAGCCGGAAAAGTCATGCAGAGACTCCTGCCAGTGCTGAGATGCTTGAGAAACCACAGAGAGGCCCCTGTCAGTGCTGAGATGCTTCTACCACTACTGGATACACAAGACTCTGCACCCACTGGCCTATGATTGTCCTGGCATCATTGTCCTGGTATGTGCCTTGTGAATCTGAAGAAGACTTTATAGACTGGTATCAGACATATGGACTAATATCAGACTTGTGGGCTTAGACTGGGCTGGGTTGGGATGTTTCCTTAATGTACAGTTGCTCTTGTATATAAACCTCTCCCTTATATATACATACGTGTTAATGAATTTGTTTCTCTAGTCTATCCGAACTAACACAACTACAAAATGAGAAACCTGTATTAAAGGGTCATGGTATTAAGAAGATTGAGAACCACTGTTTTATGTGGTATGATTTGGTAGGTTATTTGAGGGGTCTGGGAATGTTATGAAAATTTCCCCATATAAATTAGCAGTGCTTCTTTACTTTGCCAAAGAAAGGGTTCACAGGAATACTCTAGATTCAGATAGCAGGGAAATCTTGTATAGCCACTAACAGACTTTAAACCTATAGTAGATGACTTTTTATCTGAAGCAATAAGACGTGGTGGCAAGAAAGCAGTTAATTTTGGGGGTGGTTAAAAGTGGGAAGTTATCAATTTGAGTTGCTTCAAAGGAAATCTGAGTCTATAATCTTTTTAGAATTTTACTACTGTACTCCAACAGACTCAACATTACTTCAGCAGTCACCATTCAGGGACTTATTTTTGTCAAACTGCATCATAGATCAACTCTCTCACACTCAAGTTTTTCCACAATTGTGCACAAACTGAATGACATAACTGCAAGATGAGTTCAACTAGTATTTAGAATCTGAGATCAGCCACAACAGACTCTAGCAGAGGCAGAAATATGTAGGGAGACTAGAGGATATACAGTGACTATGGGCAATCAAGAGTCTGCTAAGTCAATTACAAAGAAGCTGGTTAAGAAAGCAACTCTTGCTCAAAAGATGTCTAAGACAACAGATAGGTCTTATGTAGATGCAATGAGATTTATTTATTTATTTATTTATTCATTCATTTTTGGCATCACTGCCCTCAGGTGGTGGGAGTAGGAGGCCCAGCCTTTGCTCCGTGGAGCTGGAATCAAACCTCCATCCCAGTGGGCCGCAGTCCCGCGCACAACCACTACGCCACCGGGGCTCTGCCCGCAATAAGATTTATAATCCAGCATTTCCACAGTAGAAATTTACCTCACCCAAATGATGAGCATTTTCCAGCAAAGTCCATTTAAACGAGAAGTCAGTGACATGAGTAAATACAAGTGAATGAACATAAATCATGACAAATTTGGAGTAACTGTCCTTGGATAAGCTGAATATCACCCAAACCTACCCACAAATAGAATAGTCAACTCAGATAGCTACGAGTGCAGTTTGTGCACACTCATGATAAGAGTGGAGGAGGAGGAGTAGGGAAATAAAATAAAACCTCGACAGTCAGGAAAGTGGGCTGTCTCTGTGCTGTTTAGGGTTCTAGCGCACACCAGCACCACAACAGATGAGGTCTTCTCGTCTCAGCGCTCTAAATATGGCAAGCTGTGGTTGACAGGCTCTGGGCTCTGATTTCACTAAAACTCATGGGTGCTTTTTCTTCTGACTACAAAGGAGTGCCTTATCCACTGACCTAACTCGATTGCCCTCAGTGAAAATGAAAACCTTCACTAGAAATTATTATGAGGCATTGGCATTTTACATAGTCTTAAACACACACACACACACACACACAGCAACTAGACAGTGACACTCAAAAGAGAATAAAATGGTTTAGAAAGATCCTTGGTGCACTTGAAGATCATCAGATACAATGACTCACTTGGCCACCCTGGCATTAGAAGACAAAAGTAGTAATTTGTATTTATACCCTTTGTAATGTGTGGGAGAAGAGAGTGGAAATATACACAAGGAGTAATCCTTTCCTTAAAAATTACTTGACAACAAGCTTAAAGTTCTAGTACAGGGAGTAACTACATCTGTTACCTTAGACTACCTAGGTATGCCATCAACAAAACAAAAAAGTTAAAATACTCTCCCTTTTTTTTTGGTTACTTATATCCATAAAATTAATGATAGAAGTAGCAGATTTTGATTTCCATACTTACTGCTGTGATCATAGGAGAGGAGAGTCTTAGAGATCAGAAAAATTAAATAAGGGGAGTGAAAAAAAGCATAAGCTATAGAAACTCATTCACATACAACATATAACTTGGAATGTCATAGGTATGAAAATTTTGTTCGTAATATTTAATAAAAATGTGTCTCAACAAGTAAAAGAATTATTCTTTCACAAAGAACGTACCCTATTCAAGCAGATGTATATTTTGACTATGACATTTAAGCTGCATGAAGGCATGCGACACAACACCATCAAGAGAACATTTCTAAATATATAAGCATTCTTATGGATGGGCTGCCATGAAATTTGGAAAGAATTTTATTTTGAAAAATACGTTAATCCACTTCAGGATCGCATCCTCTAAAATAAATACAAAGAGAAGTGCCATTGCAGTTGGGTTTACTACTGAGGGCTTCTGCCAAGAGCAATCACTGTACCATCTGGTCTGACAAAGGGAGAGTGCCAAAGAGTAGCCATTCAAGTAACAGCTTTTTATCTCCCTCGGTAAACTCACTGCAGATTACTGTGGTGGAGATTCAAAGCCTAACTAATCTAGGAATCGAGCCACACTCCACAGCTCAGCTGACTCCACACTAATGTGCATCCTGAGTACAGCCTGCTCTTCTTAATTTAATAAATTATCCTCCCATAAAAGGAGCTTATTCTGGGAGCAATCATACAAAATCATGCTGCTGCTGGTGCTGGTTCTAACTCGGGCTATTTCTCACCCTTCCATGGGAGTGGGTCACTTCAGGTTTTCCCTAAACTTGCTTCACATGATATTTTGATTCATGGGAACTCAAGCATTTAGCCCAAGAATTTATAGCAGGCAAACGACTTTCACCTCTGGACTATGTATTCAAATTCACTCAGAGTAGAAAATGCAGAATGAACAGCATTATCTCAGAAATGTTCAGCAATGTCAGAGGCAAATAATAGGTGATTACAACCCAATTTAAATAGACTAAACTATTACGGGAGGGGGAAAATTTCCAAAATCCACAAAGCCTTTTCTGTTGGCCTTCAAATGTCCCTCTGATTTGAAAATATGGTCACTTTCCCTTTATTTTTAAGTAAGCATTTTTTTTTAAAGAGTTGTCATATATTTTCACATCATAGTGTCAGGAAAATGTTCAAAAATACAATGGAAATAAAAATTATTACAGACTGTCAAAGGACCTGAATATTGAAACTGAAGTTGTATAATTAAAGGTCAAACTAACAGAGTTGTTTTCTTAGGTACAAATGAGAATTTTAATCATAATGACTCAAGTAATAGTCTACACATTAGGCTGTTAGAGCAGGTCTACAGTTACACATGGGAGTCAGAGCTGGCTAATTTAGGGGTCACTACCAGGAAATAGCACTGGTGATCTATGCCAACTGGTACTGAAAAATTAATAAGTAATCAGAAAATGACTGGGTTCTTGTGGTTTCTGTTTTTTCCAGGTAATAATATACAATGCCTTTGCTACCTAGGCAGTAGGTTCAGACTGTAGGTTCAGGTAAACAATAATGTTTCTGATGTAGTTATCTGCCTAAGACTCAGATAAGGAGAAAACCAAAAAGAAAGCAATACCAATTACCATACAATGCTGTAATTAGCTATGCAAGGAACATGGAAAGATAGTGACATTAGCTTTATCGAGAGTGACATGAACTTAATTATATACTTTAAAACTTTGGATCATTATGGTGCAAAGCCCTTAATGTCTTTTTAGTGCTTTCAGAATCACACAGTTCCAATGTTGGAAGTGACTTTAATAGCTCATCTTGTCCAGTGATCTCATTTCACAGGTTTCCATGGATTAATGTTCTTTTTTTTTTGGGGGGGGGGGGTGGGCATCACTGCTCTCCGGTGGTGGGAGTAGGAGGCCCAGCCCCACTGCTGGAATTGAACCTCTGTCCCAGTGGGCCGCAGTCCCGCGCACAACCACTACGCCACCGGGGCTCAGCCCGGACTAATGTTCTCTTTAGAGGCTGATGGCATAAAGCCAGCACCTCCAGCTATAAATCATCTGGACGACTTCCCTCTTGTACTCTCTATTTACTTCAAAGGCAACTTTTAGGATGCCCAGGGTCAGTGAAGTAATGGCCCCTGCGAAGCTGGATTGCAGAGCACGAAGTAATCTCCCCAGTAGGCCCTGAGGTAGGATAATGAAGGGAAGCATTTGAGAGATTAGTCCCGGAGGTCACACACTTACTCAACATAGTAGGTCCCGTATTGAGGGTCCTCTATCTTCTCCCAGCCATAAGGAAGCTCTGTAAATACACAAAAAGAACTGAGAAAAATGTCATATTCAAAGCAGGGAGCAAACAATTAATCACTGGGTGGATTTGAGTACTTTGAAAATTTCATTTCATTATACTAATATTTGGGAGATAGAAGATGAAAGTTCATTTTTCAAGAACAAAGTTTGAGTCTGACGGCTTCTTTAATTGTCAGTGAGTGTCTCAGCAAATAATCAGGATACCAGAACAAAAGATGATATTAAACTCAAGGGTCTTTATTTGAATTGCAAGCCATAAGAAAATGCTGATTATATTAAAAACCACATTCTTTCCTTTAAAAAACTTGATACAATTGAACAGAGACATTCCCCAGACAAATACCAGAAGCAGCTGCTTGTTAAACATTTCATTATGCATAAGACTTGTCAATTATTCCTACTATATCTGGGGCCACTTCTCTCTGCTGTAAAGTTTAGCATTGGGTTCATGATATTTTATTTGGGCCATCAAGATTTGCTTAAAACCTAAGAAAGGGTCTGCCTTCCCCTGCATCAACTTGATGCGAGTATTCAACATGCCTTGTGTGGATGAGCTGTGATTGTGGACATTATGTATTACACAGAATTATTAAATATTTTTTATTCCAAGTAACTCACCAATAAAATCTAACCAGGGAAATGAAAGGGAGTTGAATTTCTGAGCATTAAAAGAAATAAAGAAAAAATCTGATTTTTCAAAAATAAGCTGGCCCTGCCAAGAACGGATCCTCTGCTCCCTCCCCTTCTGCATTCCTTGAAAGTCAAAGTTCCTGAAGAACTATTTAATATATTAGCCAGACACAGAGTAATTTGGCAGGAATGATCCAGGCAGGTGGTTCTACTGCTACCAATTATTATCTGAGCCCAGCACAAAAGAATGTCTTGAAAATCCACAGCTGCACACTAGGATGGTCCGCACTTATGCCTTCAATTTCTTTTACTGCATTTCTGCTATGTTAAAACACACACCCACATGTGCATGCATGCACACATACACACAGATGAAACAGGCCAGGCAGAGAAGAGCCTTACACAAAAATCGAAAGGCACTATTTAATTTAGCCTCGCCTCTCCTCTTTGTGATGTACCAGCTTGGTAAGTAAAAATCCCATTGTAATGGGCCTAACCAGCTATCTAGGATGCTTTCCTTTAATACAAATAGCTATTCCACATGAAGAATCACAAGAGAGGGCTGAACCCCAGTGGTGTAGTGGTTGAGTGCGAGACTGCGGCCCATGGGCTTGGCGCTTTAAATCTAGCAGCAGCTCTCCAGGAGCAAGGCTGGGTAGTTCCTATGACCACCAGAGGGCAGTGATGCAAAAAAAAAAAAAAGGAGTAACGAGCATAAACAAGGCAGGTGAGAAGCTGTGAACTGGCCCTCACCCTTTTCTTTCTTCTGCAGCATATTGTTCTGCCTATGGATGTTGATGGGTGGTTTCAAGGGCTGATGAGTTCTTATGGTTTTCCTTTCAATGACCTAGTTGGAGTGTCTGAAGGGGAGGTTAGAATAGCTGAAAGGCAACTACTGTGTGGAAACAACTAAACAACTAAGACCTGAGATACACTTTAGTTCATTTCATTCTTCTGCACCTATCATGCATACCATTGGCAATTAAATAGGTACAGTATTTTTATCAAGCAACTGGTACATGGATTAAGACTGTGCATGAATTATTTTTTTTTAATTTTTTCTATTTTTTATTTTTATTTATTTATTTATTTATTTATTTTTAGGCATCATTGCCCTGGTGGTGGGAGTAGGAGGCCCAGCTTTTGCTCCTGTGAGCGGGAATTGAACCTCCATCCCAGTGGGCCGCAGTCCCGTGCACAACCACTACACCACCGGGGCTCAGCTGTGCATGAATTATATAAGGGGGTGGCAAAACGTTTGTCCACAAATCCCACTAGTGTGCACAAACTTTTTGATAAACCTTTGTATGTAAGATCATGCACCACAAGATTACCAAAGCACTATGGTTATGGATCTACCATAAAAGATGCATGTTTTTTAATTTAATAGAAATTTTCTTGAAACAGCCAGGATGCTGAGTAAGTTTGAATTCTTCAACTATACCACAATTGTATTTATGCTGTCTTTACTAATATTTGGAGAATGAACTATAGAAATATCTGGATGTGCATTCGACCTTCACTCAAGTACTTCTTCAGTGCAAGAACATTTTGTTCTAAAAATTGGCATTTCATAATGCTCAACTTCCCAACACGATCACTGAAGACAAATGTGTGCATAACCAAAGGTGGTGAAGAAAGCTGATGGTGCCCAGTTATCAACAGATGTAGCCTCT
>PVJH01045997.1:0-12087 GCA_004026705.1 Nesogale talazaci | reverse complement strand
CATCTATTCTTCATGTTTCCAACTCCAGTATACATCCCCTGGTCTAGCTGGATTTGTCTGGGAGAAATGGGAAATGGTTCATCTCCTTCCTACAACCCCGTTGTAAGAGGATGTCACTTTACCTACTGATGGGCTTTGGGTCCCCAATCTGTACTCACCCTCATTTATAATGATATAATTTTAGCTCTTTGATACCTGATACCAGATCCCTTCAACACCTCGTGGTCAGACTGGTGTGCTTCATTTCATTTCTTTATTGTTGAGTAATATAGCTGAGTAAAAGAAGATACTAATAGGGTCTCTGTGAGTTGAAATTGACACTTTGCTGTGAATTTTACATCAAGCTAAATTGTTTACTGGCAATCAAGTAAGTACTAAGTAAGAAATGGTTCACAACCAAGTCCCACTACTTCCAAAGCTGTGGTCTCACTATTTATAGCATGCTCATTTAAATAATATTTTTGTAAATATCGTAGTTTCAGTGGATTGAAGGTTTATGAAGCAAAGCTTCTAGTTTTAAAGCCTAGCCAGAAGTTGGAGTCAACAAGAAGCATGAAAAATGCATAGTCCTCATATTTTCTTTCTTCAAACTTCACCTAGACAATTCTGTAATATTTAATTATTGTAAGTGTTGACAATGTACTCATGATTATCTTACAGGCAGCCAATTATAGTAACTAGTAATCAGTTGTTATTGAAGCTAAAACTAAATTCAACATATAGATATGCTATGTATAACTGAGGACAACTGCATTTCCTTGCATTGTCTAAGGTTATATCCTTCCTTATAATAGTAAATAATCAAGATTTTCTCCCCCTAGGTAGATTCAAACTTCTACCCTAGAGAATATTAGTTAAATATATTAGCCATTTGTACCACTCTGATACTCCACCAACCAAAATGTTCTTGCATCACTTCTGATAGAACTACATAGGGCAACCATCTCCATTAAGTTTTGGATGTTGTTTATGCTGGTATAGGTGTATTCATACATTGAGTTACAATCATGCATTCTTTTATTTTCTGAGCTATTCACATTGATTTTCTACAAAATATTTTGGGGTATACATCCTTTTCCAGCAACAAGACCCTGAGAAAATAAGACAAAGCTGAAAAATCGGCTAGTGATTATAGTTCTGTTCTCAACTAACATGATTGTAAGCACCTATTCAAGAGGAGAATTTTGTTTCCAGAAATTAACTTAGACAGACTACAAGATATGTCCACTGTACATTTTTCTAAATACATATTTCATAAATAAAGCAAAGGTACATTTTAATTGAGGTAGTTATATTTAAGTCTGAATACCACTGTCTGAAAGGGATCTGTTATCCTGATGGAGTGTGACTCGGATATCAAAGATGAAAATAAGCAAAAACAGAGTCCTGTGGAATTATACACCACTTTTAGCATTTTAATTAAAATTAATATTTTTTTCCTTGAAATATAAATTCACAGGATGATTTCCTTTCTGGAGAGTGTGAAATTCCAAAAAACACTAAGGAATCTTGATATCAAATCTTAAAAATATGGGCTTACAGTTTTGCATAAAGGTATTATTGACTTGAAATAAGAGTTATGAAATATGGGATAGACTAAATTTTAGAAGTATAAGGAATTAGAGAATTAGGTGTGCAAAATGTCCAAGAAAAAAGATAATCCTCAAGAAGCAGGAATGATAAGGGGAATTGAACATATAGGCAAGGAGCATGATTTGTATATGGGCTGATGGCTTATTAAGAGCATAATATTTCAAACTGACTATCCTCGCCAAGAAATATTTGATAACCATGAATCTTGTTCATCAGTTTGAACAAACTTTTATAGTTTCTGCCCCTCATCCGGTAGAGTGGGGAGAATAGCTTTATTAATTAAAAATACACTGACCAGATGCCACCAGTAATTTCAATCACCACCCACTTAATTACTCAGATATTTAAATATGGTCTATATTGTCCTACTGGGTAGACATCATACTATAGCAAAATACATGCTTAATAGAAAAATTAGCTACTTTTTTTCTCTAAACTATAATGAAATTTTTCTATGCTTTCTCATATTCCATTGTTTTCAGATTCTGTATATTTTCATGAAATACATTTTGCTTGAAAGCATATGTGTGACAGTCATATACCTATGTCAATTTCATGTTTGAGATGTAGGAGTGGAGTCTAGTCTGTTATTCTGGAGATAGCCATTGAGTAGCCAATGAGACCTCTGTTGTGCATGGCTTTCAACTGAGAATTCTGGGAAGTCTCGCTGTATTTCCCAATTGGAGAAGAGAGACTTCTCTGTCTGTCTCTGGGAGTCAGTCTGCAAGATGATGACCTACTGAGAAAACAAGATGGCAGGGTCCAAGGAGCTGGAGAAGCCAGAGGAGGAGCCAGATGGCCTTACTCTGATGGAACCAAACCTCTGAAGCTGGGAAAACCATTTGGAGACCCCTGCCAGCACTGAGTTGCTTCTTCCACCACTGGATGCTGTTGATGGGCCCTGAGCCCTGGAAGTGAGGAGCCATGGGGATACTCCTGCCAGCACCGGGATGATTCAACTGCACTTGCTTAAGTCAGAAGGAGACTTTATAGACTGGTATCGCACCAGTCTATAAAGTTAATATTGGATTAATATTGGGTTGGGATGCTGTCTCAATGTTCCATTCCTCTTGTATATAAACCTTTCCCTCATATCCATATGTGTGTCTATGAATTTGCTTCTCTAGTCTACCCCAACTAACACAATATGAGTCTCAAATTATAAATCATATTTTTTTCTGCAAACAAAAAGCAAATAAAATACAAACTCACTGCCAACGATTTGATTCTGACTCACAAATAGCCCATAGGGACTGGAACTGCCCTTTGGACAGACACTGCCACCGCTTTCTCTTATGAATCAGCTATTGATTTCAAACAGCCAACACATTTTTGTTTTGCATTTAAGCACAATACATATAACACATTATCTCACAGGTCATTTGATATAACTATAAATCATGATTATGTCATGATAATATCAATTTGGTTTAAATATGGTGTAGTTTGATAATTCAATTGAAAAACAAAGTGGCTTTCTTGATTGCTAAACATTGCGTTCATCAATATACAATGTTTCTCATTTTAAGCGACAAAGGAGAATTTTATCAACTCACTGTTAATTCATCCATTCATCTATTTTTGACAAAGGAACCAGCTAAATTAAATAATATCCCTAGTCCCTAGTTCTAGAAAGTCAGAGAAGATTAAATCACAAACTTATAGATCGCAAATCATTTCTTCTACTGGTGAAAAAGAATGATAATTAAAAATTTGTGTGGATATGATAGATGATAGACATTTGTGTTATGTGCACGGGGAACATAGGAGAAAACATTCTCTCAAAAGCTTGTGAAATGTTTCGATATTGCATGCTCAAGCAGACCATGAAATACTATTTCATACTTTCAGAAAGTTAACGAAAGCAATATAAATATATTGTCCAAATATGTTTCTCTTCTTGAACTTTCAGAATCAGCATCATCAGTACAATCGGCTCATTGATAACATCTATCAAACACTTTTCTGTTCTATGCACACATAGTTTTGAATAAGAGGTTCCTGCTTTTTGTAATTATTGTTTAGTATTTTGAAATGAAGTCCAAACCATCATCTTCTTCAATGATTTATAGACTCATGTTCCTTGTATATTCTGGCTAAAGTTCAGGGACAGTATTCCTTGCCTTTTCTGACCTGTAGCCAATGTGCCTTTTCTTCAGATTAAAGTTTCCAAATCTTTGTTGAATAACATTTTTTTCTTTTCCAAATTGGCAAATCATTCCACCTGATTAAGACAGCTAGCTTAATTTAAATATTTTGTAAGTCTCAGCATTTGAGACTAAATAAACTTTCATTTGATATTCAATTACATTTAGTTTTATTCTATTTATTATTGAGAATCTAATCATTACTCTTTCTTGAAGTATACTTCAAGCATTGTTGATCAAGTTGCCTCATTAGTATTTCCTATTTTACTCAATTCTTAATACTCTGTATTTTGTCAGTTAGAAATGAATTAATAAGTACTAATACAATTTAACAAAATTTCATTGGAAGGAAATTGAAAGCAATTGCATAATTCATGAGTGCAATTTGTTCCATTTGGTAGCCCTGGTCGCACAGGTTTAAGCACTCGGCTATTAACAGAAAGATCAGCAGTTCAAATCCATCTGCTGCAGAAGCAAAGACTTTGCAATCTTCTTCCACAAAAGTTTATAACTTAGAAAAATCCCACGGAGTAACCTACCAATTCCTCTGGGACTATTTTGAGTAGGAAGCCACACTGAGTCCTCCAAGCGAACTGAGATGCTTCCACCACCATTTGATTCACAAGACTTTTCACCCATTTGCCTGTGATATTTCTGCATCGTGTCTCTTTCCGTGTGTCTTCGTGAGTCTTAAGAAGAATTTTTGCAAGCGTAGTGGACTTATGAGCTAATTTTGGGTTTGTGAACTTGACGGGGACTGGTCTGGAATGTTTCCTTAATATACGATTACTCTTTGATATAAAGCACTTTCTTATACATTTATGAGTACCAATGAAGTTGTTTCTCTAGTCAGACCAGCCTAACACAATATCCAAAATGCACGTGGCACAATTTCTTCTTTTTCTGCCAAATAAAGAAATTGTCACTTAGCCATATTCTATTTTATAGCTAAAAGCATTCTATCATAAATATTACCACCTTCTCTTCCCTCTTTGTGTCAGAAATTTGTATCAAAAAAGTTAGTCTTCAATAAATTAAACTTATTTCAAATATATAATGTAAAATTTTGAAGCTGATATTTCTATAAAAATGCTGCACTATATATTTACAAATTTGTGTTCCTTATAAAAGATTATGCCCAAATCTAAGCAGTCAATTAAAATTAGATATATACTAGCTCATAGAATATTATACAAGATAAATTCCAACTCCACACAAGATTCCTATATAAAATTATTTTACTAGGTTAGATTTTTCTGTAGACAAGTCACACATACCTCTTTTTAGTTAGGATTTGATACATCTGAGGGATAATTTTCTAAAGGACACACAGAAATGTAGGAACAAGTCCAGCGCACAGGGAAGGGAGGGAGACGGAGTCACCAATACGGTGTAACAGACTCCGCAGTCCATGCACGATGGCACAGATCTCACTTTATTGAAGCTTTTACAAGGCTAGTATATGCATTATTAACCAAACAGCATCTTTCACCTTTTTCTTTGACATCCTTTTAAGGTTACATATTTACAACATGAAAGACAATAGGCTCACACTGTGGGCCATGTCAATGAGGCTTTCCCTGTTGAGTTATGTAAATGAGATTTAGCTAGTTAAGTCAGTCGTCCAATTATCTTATAGGACTATTTCATCCAATCACATTACAAGACCAGACAGCCAATTTCATTGCAGTATCTTATTGCTTAATTGCATTACAGGATCTCAGCTGTACTATGGGGAAGCTAGAAGCATTTTGATAAACTGTGTGTCAGACATCAAAGTGAAAGATTATCAAGTGAGCTGGCCTGGGGTCTTAGTTGCCTCATGCCTGGCATTTTTTCCAGGAGTCATGGAGATGTGGGATACCCAACAGGTTCAACCCAACTCTAGACTGAAATATTCCAGGAGATGTGGAAGTGCGGTTCCAGTTACCTTAGGGTATGGTTTACTACCCAGTGGCTGTAAGACTACTCCAAGAGACATAGCAATATTCACTGCTTTCTTTGCCTCCGTCCAGATCCACAGGTCCTAACAGGAATACCCTCATACAGGGATGGAAAGAATATTGTCAAAATGTCCATTTGTTTTTGTTTCTTCATAAGTTAGTAATAAATGTTCAATGCCTACAAATGAATATGTGTTTCTAAAAGTTTCACTCAGTCTCACAGCACTAGAATAAATAAAGGCTCACAGAAATCTTATAGGACAGGATAGAACTATCTGCCTCTGAGTTTCTGAGACTAACTTTTTACAGGAGTGAAAAACCAGTCTCACTCCAGGGGAGTGGCTGATAATTCTGAGTTACTGACCTTGAATATTGCGGCTCCCAGACTAAGCACTACATTAACAGGCTTCCTCGATAAGGGCTTAAGTGGTTTCATAATAAAAAAATCAGGTGACTTTTTTCATGAATTTATTTAATAACTATATTCCCAGCTTCCCATTGGCAACAAATCATTATAGGAGTAGCTAGGGTTTTTTAGTATTAGATTGAGACTTTACTGTGTTCTTCTAAGTTCAAATATTAGATTACCTGTGCAAGAATATCTTAGTTAATATCTCTATGCAGCTTATATTTTCTCATTACAACTTGTAGTGTCAAATAGGTTTTATTTCTTATCTGCAGATCAATCACAATTAAGTATTTCAATTTCACTAGAAGTGAACTCTGACAAAATCACTGTTCAACTTGTTACTCAAATAGCCATTGATTTTTTGTTATCACAATACAATTTCTAACAAACAATTATGAGTTATGTATTCATTAATTTGAAAATTATCATTAGTCTCAGTATGCATCACAACAGGTCAATAAGAATCAGATTTATCCTACTTTTAACCCCAACTATCAGTGGTTAGTTTGTGCAATTTCTTTTAACTTATGTCTATTGATTTCTACCAATTCATTTACTAGATTTTGGGCTTTCATACAAATACAATGTATCACTCCTGACATCATGACATGCACACCTTGAGAAGAAATAGATATCCAACTCTTGATTTCACTAATAACAGTTTTTTGTTTGTTTGTTTGTTTGTTTTGTTTTTTTTTGTGGGCATCACTGCCTCTGGTGGTCATGGGCACTACCCAGCTGCCACTGAATTTGAACCGCCAAGCCTGCGGGCTGCAGCTCCGCACTCAACCACTTACGCCACCAGGGCTCAGCCCCAATAACAGTTTTTAAAGACACAAAATTTGATATAAAACTATGAAAAAAAACTTTCAAAAATAGCATTGAAGAAAAGTCTGACCTCTTCCTGCATCACTAAGAGGTAGGTGAGTCCAACTGGACACTTGTCGAAGGATGACTCCTCTCCAGGAAATATCTTCTTTTTCTTCTTTTGTCACCAGTCTTGCCAAATATGCTGAACTGTTGGATTTAAAAGTCAATTGCAATAGTCTCTCACATGGAAATCTCAGAGAAAACACTACTCACATTTATAAAATATGTGACATCTTCCTTATTTACTCTGTTTAGCAAAATGCTTTCTATTTCTTCCCTTGTGAAGATTTTGGTTACCTTTACATTGAGTTTTAATCCATACTCAAGGACATAACCTTTGATTTTCATTAGTAAAACTCTGCTTTGATTAAGCATGGTTACGTTTCTTACAAATATTATGTTGATAATGAACCTTCTTCCAAAATTAGTACAATCTTCTTCAGAGTCCAGTTTCTTTGATTCTTGTTTAGTATACAGAATAAATAAATATGGTGAAATGATCCAATGTGTTGTATATTTCTCCTGATTTTAAACCATCAATAGCCATCTTCTGGTGTTTGAATAAGTGACTCTTACTCACCATGCAAGTTCTATGGAAGCACAGGTAAGTGATATGGAATTGAAACTTGCTATGATTCACACAGTAGAATACCTTTGCATAGCCAGCAAAGCACAACTTGACCGGCATTTTTGTTTTCTGGCAAGATCCAGCTGATATCAATTATATATATATATATATATATATATATATATATATATATATACACACACACATTTTTATATATATATATTTCAATGTCCTCTTCTGAAAAAGTTTGAATTATTGGCAGCTCCCCATTAATGTAAAACTGCATTGATTTTTTACTGTTCCTCAGTGATATTTCACTTGTATTTCATATTATTTTTATTGTTTGATAACTTTCACATTCATTGGCTCAGCTTTCTTTGGAACGAACACAAATGTGGATCTCTTCCATTTCATTGGCCAGAGCCATATTCCTAATTTGTTTTATTTCTCCTCCTCCTCCTCTTACTCCTATTCTTACTCTTCCTCCTCCTTTTTGTATTTCTTATGTATTATTAATTGGGAGTTAATTCATGTATCATATAATTTCATAGCTCAATCACATAAAAAGAATTGTACAACTGCTACCACAATCAGTTTCCAAACATTCTTTTTCTTCCTGGAATCCCTGACTTCATTTTCCTTTTATGTCCCATCCCCACTATTGCAACCCCTTATCCTCCAAAACTCTGATACTTTTCCTATAGATTCATCAATCCAGGGTTTCACATACACCAAGCAGAAAAGCATACAACACAACATCAAGAGGTTACCTCCAGTGATAAAACACCTCTGAGATGCATCCTACTATGAATGTATGCAAACAAAACAGAACAAAATACTGAATTTTTTGAAAATAAGATCAGGTCCAGAATGCATCCCCGTTATAACTCTGTAAATCAGATTTATTCCTTTGACCTATACTTATATTATACTTAGCTCTCAAATGCCCTCTTGATATAGTCTAGAAAAATCTTTCATTGCTGTATAAGTTTGTTGAAATATTTCAATTTGTATTCCATCAATTTCTTGAGGGTTGATTTTAACTAGTGCCTTCAATATAGCTGAAGCATCTTTTAATTTCATATGTCCTTAATAATTTGAGATGGTTGAATGTTGACCAATTATTTGGGGTACATTGACTTGGTATATTCTTCCTACATTCCTTTGATACTTTCTACAGCAGTGATTACTATAGACATAGGTATAAATATAAAGCATAAAAAGCATGCATATATATTCTGTTGTAGAACTAGTTATAGAAATAGGGTTGTATTACTATTCAACTTTAAAAAAATAAATACAACAAAATGTTATGAATTCTTTTATTATCTTTATATATTTTTCAAAAGTTCAGTGGAACATAAATTTAAAAGTTAATCCAATTTTCCTTGTGTGTGTTTGTATTAAACTTTATATATATATAGTTATATATGCCCTGAATCAATTCTGGCTCATAATAATACCATGTGGCAGAGTAGAACTTCTCCATAGGAATTTCAAGACAGTGTCTCTTTAAGATCAAGTTGTCAAGCAGGTCTTTCTTCTTACAGAGTGGTTGACTGGGTTAGAACTGCCTATGTTTCAGTTAGCCATGGAATGAAGATTATTTTCATCCCCTAGAGACTTATGTTCACAAATATTTATATATGTGTGCATACACACATTTTATGTAAAGTTCTTTTTATAGTAGGGTTTCAAATATACAATTTTTCTTGTGATTTTTTTACAAAACACAAACCAATGAAATTATCTGCTTTCCTACCATCAAATTTCTACTGAAACTTGTATTTTCATTCCAAGGACAATATAATTGGTAGCATGGATACTCTAATGTCATCATAATGCTATGACCATAGTTTGGTCATAACCAAACTTTTTGTGCTCAATTCAGAGTTGGCTTTATCAAAATAGTCAATTCATAATTAAATTCCTCACATGAGAATTATTAGTTTTCTTACAGTATATAAACTGTAGAGAATTCAAGCACGTGTTTTAAACAATATAGAGAAATCATGAAAGACACCTGATGAGTAACTGACCAAGCACACATGCAATGCAAATGGTGATAACTCATAGAAGACAAATGCCTTCATTAGCCAGGACACAAGTTTCCTTTCTTTGAACGGCTAATTTAAAAAAATCATTTTATTGGGGGCTCATACAACTCATCACAATCCAAACATGCATCCATTGTATGCAAAGCACATTTGTATATTTGTTGCCACCATCATTCTCAAAACATTTTCTTTCTGATAGGATAATTTTATCATTTTTCTGTCACTTGATTCAGGAGAATATTTTTGAACTTTCCTTCTCTGATATGTTTTCTTCTGTCTTCAATAGGTATTAGCTTTCACAGGTTTAGCTATATAACTGTATTTTTAGAAACAGATATATTTAGAATGCCTTAAAGCACAAAGATATTTTTCTTAATATTTAAAAAATTTCTGAAGAAAATGATGGCATAAATAATAGCAAACACTATGGTGTATCTTTATATAAAATAATGGAGAGACTGGCTCTTATTTCTTACAAATTGAACAAGTTATAGAGGGAATTAAAATTAAATAAAATTATATTTTATCTCACCACCTGTTTTAGTCTATACACCAAAACAAACAAGAAAAGAAACCACAAAAACCTAAATCCACCAGCATTCCAACCCATAGCTATTCTACATGATGTTTTAAAAGTCTCATTCTTTCAGGAACAAGTAGCTTAATACTTCTCCTGCTAGAGACATAAAGTCATTAATATATGAAGGGACTCCAAAATTTTCACCAAAAGTTCCAATATATTTGGGGGGGGGGCATCACTACCCTCTGGTGGTCGTGGGAGCTAGCCAGTCTTGCTCCTAGAGAGCTGCCTCTGAATTTGAACCACCAAGTCAGTGGTCCACAGTCCCACACTCAACCACTACGCCACCGGGGCTATGCCCAGTTCCAATATTTTAAACATTTTTTTCACCAAACGCTTCAAAGTCCTTTTATACATATAAATGTATGTATCATGAATCGCCAGATGGAAAAGCATAACTGGTTTCTTGGCCAAAAAGTACAGCCAGAAAGTCCATAGAAGCAGGAAAGACAAGACGTGTCTCTCAAATTTTGGAAATGACTTAAGGAGAGATGTACTTGGGAAAGTACATCTTGCTTGTGTATGGTCATCAAAATGATTCTCAAACTCACTTCCATAGAGTCTATGTTGACAGTGACATGCTAGAAGTTATGCTATTGATATTTCAAACACCAGCAAAATCACCAAAATAGACTGCCTTTAAGAGAGCTTTCAGATGAGAAACAGAGTATGCAAAAGGTATAAACTATCCACTTTTGAGATATTAGCCACTGAAAATCTCAGGAATAACAGCAAAACGTTGTAGAGGTTGTCCCAGAAAAGAAGACCCTTAAGTTTGAAGATACTCAGAATTTGATAGGAGAAGAACTGCCTCTGTAAAGTGGAATCCCACAGTGATTTGGAGTGAGTTAAGTTTTGGGAAATTTTATTTGCTATGGGCCATGAGAAAATGAAAAGACACAACTGCAAGCATCAGTAATAAATTGGAGCATTGAATATAAGGAGTACCTAACCCAGAAAAATGCAAGTCCTCAAAATTGAAACAATGCATAAAGATTAATATCCTAGGCAATCATGAACTGACAGAGCCATTTTGAGTCAGATAATCATATGATTTACTATGCTAGTAATGGAAAACTGAAGAGGAATTATGTTGCACTCATCATCAAAAGGATATTTTAAAATTTATCTTGAAGTGAAATGCTGTCTGTGATAGGATAATATCTAAAAGTCCGCAAAAAGCACAGTCAATACAACTGTGATTCAAAATTATGCACCAGTGACTTTAGATAGTGATGAAGAAATGGAATTATGCCAATTTTCACAATCTTAAATTTATCAGATGTATAATCAAGATACATTAATAATTACTGGTGGCTTTAATGCAAAGGTTGAAAACAAAGAGGAAAGATCACTAACTGGAAAGTATGGCCTTGCTGATAGAAATGAAACTGCAGACCAACAAAATAAAAGGAAAGAAAAAGCCTCCATGCATTGATGGACTACCAATGGGAGTATTTCAAAAATCAGGTGAGGTGCTGGAGGCAGTCATCTCTCACAAAAAATTTGGAAGAAAATAGAAGACCAGAAAAGTGACCAAACCAGAGGGGAAATCATAGATCAATAGCACTAAAGTCACATGCAAGTAAAATTGTGTTGAAGATAATTCAGCAGCAGTTGCAGCAGTGCCTAGACAGTGAGCTTCCAAAATTCAAGCAGTTTTGGAAGCAGTCACAACACAAAGTATACCATAGCTGATGTCGGATGGACCTTGCCTAAAGCAGTGAGTAGTAGAAAGATGGATATTTGTGTTCTATTGAATATGCAGAGATTTGACTGTGTGTATTATAATAAACACTAGATAGCAATGGCATTTCCAAAACATTTTACAATGCTTATGTGGAATTTGCAAATGAAATAAAAGGCAGTGATAAGAACAGAGAAGCAAATACTGCATGGTTTAAAACTATGAAAGATATG
>PVJH01045996.1:0-12079 GCA_004026705.1 Nesogale talazaci | reverse complement strand
AATTTCCCCCCCCCCCTCCCACTTAAAATCTGGTCACTTTATAAAGGTCAATAAGCATACCTTGGACTATTCACAGGCTTCTTCTTTTTTTTTTTGGGGGGGGGTCATTGTTTTTTGTTGTCATTGTGTTTGTTTGTTTGTTTGTTTTTGTCGCTTTGTTTTGCTCTGTCTTGTTTATTATCTCTGCAGGTCTATCTAGATAAGATGGGTGGGATAAACAATCTGGAGAAAACAGTGGGACTGGTGTCTCTGAGAGGACATGGGAGGTGGGGGAAAGGAAGTGGTGTTAACCAACCCAGGGACAAGGGAACAACAAGTGATCCAAAATCAGTGGCAAGAAGGGTCAGTGGCAAGAAGGGTGTTAACAGCCTGGTAGGGTTTGATCAAGGGCAATGTAACGGAGAGGAATTACTGAAACCCAAATGAAGGCTGAGCATGAGAGTGGGACAAGAAAAAAGTAAGAGGAAATAGAGGAAAGGGCACTTATAGAGGTCTAAATGAGACAGGTATATGAGTAAATATATTTATATATGGTGATGGGGAAATAGATCTATGTGCATATATTTATAGGTTTAGTATTAAGATAGCAGATGGACATTGGGCCTCCACTCAAGTACTCCCTCAATGCAGGCACACTTTATACTATTAAGCTGGCTTTCCATGATGCTTACCTTCCCGACAAGATTGTTGAAGGCAAAGTGGGTGCATAAGCAAATGTGATGAAGAAAGCTGATGGTGCCTGGCTATCAAAAGATAGAGTGTCCAGGATCTTACAGGTATGAAGAGAAGCATGCAGCCATCTAGCTGAGAAGTAACAAAGCCCATATAGAAGAAGCAATCATAGTCAATGTGATCATGAGGTGTCAATAGGATCAGGTATCAGGCATCAAAGAACAAAAAAATCATATCATTAAAAAATATCATAACCTTGTGAATGAGGGTGAGTGCAGAGTGAGGACCCATCTGTAGGCAACAGGACATCCCCTTACAAAAGTGTTGTGGGGAGGAGACAAGCCAGGCACAGTTCGATGTAGCATTGATGAAACATACAACTTCTCTCTAGTTCTTTAATGCTTTCTCTCCCCCACTATCATGATCCCAATTCTACCTTACAAATACAGCGAGACCAGAGAGTATACACTGGTACAGATAGGAACTGGGAATCCAGGACAGATGAATTCTTCAGAACCAGTGGTGAGAGTAGCATTACTGGGAGGGTGGAGGGAAGATGGAGTAGAAAGGGGGAACCGATCATGGGCTTTACATATAACCCCTCCTTAGGGGACAGACAACAGAAAAGTGGGTGAAGGGAGACATCAGACAGTGTAAGACATGACAAAATAATAATAATTTATAAATTATCTAGAGTTTGTGATGGAGGGGTGTGGGAAGTGAAGAAAAAAAATGAGCTTCAAAAACAAAAAAGAACTGAGCCCCGGTGGCGTAGTGGTTGTGCGCGGGACTGCGGCTCACTGGGATGGAGGTTCAAATCCAGCAGCAAGGCTGGGCCTCCTACTCCCACCACCACCACCAGAGGGCAGAGGGCAGTGATGCCCCCAAACCAAAAAAAAAAACAGAACAAAACAAAAAATGAGCTGATACCAAGGGCTCAAGTAGAAAGAAAATGTTTTGAGAATGATGGCAACACATGTACACATGTGCTTGACAAAATGGATGGATGTGTGGATCGCGATAAGAGTTATACAAGCCCCTAGTAAGGTGATTCTTTTTAAATGCATACATTTTCACTGCCCCATGTGGTTTGGAAACAGAATTGGTCTTTTTCTTTTTACTCACATTTTCTTTTTTAATACCCCACAAACATAAATTGGATAATTTGAGGTATTGCTAGGTCTTTTTGGATGAATCATGTTGGGGAGAAAATAAGATGACACAGTTGTAATACCATGCTAGAAACATTTCATGTTGTACTATTTGGTATTCAGAACCTTTTTTTGTTCAACTTTTTCTTTCAGTGAAAAGCATCAGTAGAAGGCTTTCTGTAGAAGAAGCTTGTGAAGTAAATTCCAAAGCAGCCTTGCTGCCGGTATGTACTTATCTATTAAACAAATGCCTACCTTAAAATGTGAAGGAGGGGCTGAGCCCCGGTGGCGTAAGTGGTTGAGTGCGGGACTGCGGCCCGCGGGCTTGGCGGTTCAAATCCAGAGGCAGCTCTCAGGAGCAGCACTGGGTAGCTCCTACGACCACCAGAGGCAGTGATGGCCCCCCCAAAAAAAACAAAACCAAAAAAATGTGAAGGAAACCTAAGTGGCGTAAGAAGTTAAGCACTTGACTACTAATCAACAGATTGACAATTCAAACTTAGCCATACCTGCCTTTTAGAAAGACAGGCCTTAAAGGAGCATGGTCTTAAAGATTCTATAGAGTAATTCAGCACTGCTCACGAGACCAACATGAGTGAGAACTGGAGAAGCAGCACAGATTCATAATTTTATATAAACAAGAGCAAAGATTAATGGGATTTAGTTTCATTATGTAAAATTCACTGTCATCAAGTCAGTTGCTACTCATAGTTTGTAGGACACGGTAGAACTTTCCCTCTGGGTTTTTAAGACTTTATGTGAGGAGAATGCCTTTCAATAATTTTACTGGTATAAAGTTCACATATCATTGCACTTCCATAGTTAAGTCACATTCAGTTCTAGTGCCCACTGCCCCCTCCCTATTTGCCCCCTAATTTCCCTTCCCCTGACCCTATCCCCAGTAAACCAATTCATCAGTTATTGTCTCTCTGCATCTACTCCTGTGCTTCATAAATTAGGAAACGTAATGAAAACAATAGAAAACAGGGGCTGAGCCCCGGTGGCGTAGTGGTTGTGCGCAGGACTGCAGCCCACTGGGACGGAGGTTCAATTCCAGCAGTGGGGCTGGGCCTCCTACTCCCACCACCGGAGAGCAGTGATGCCCCCAAAAAAAAGAGAAAACAGAACACACATAAAGAAAATATTAAAGATTAAAAATAAAGAATAAGAAAGAAAAGACCACCAGAAATATTAAAGTAAGCCAGAACTTTTTTGTCATGAACCAAGCAAGAAATACTTAAACTAAGAGCAAATTCAGGTTGGGTCAAGAGGGAGATCAACTAACCAGGTATCATACTATACTATAGTCCCATTCCCCATAATCAAGTTTAGAGTAATCTCTATTTGATCACAAAGCCAATCAGGTTCCTCAATTATGGCCAGAGGGAATCTGCCTGAGACCAAATCCAACTAGGTACTCTGCAGATGGATTTTTGGGCTCCCACTGTTCTGCAGAGTGTTCTACAAATCAAATGAAACAAAGTTTCATAGGAATACATTCTATTTATAGGGACTTTCCCTTAATCTACACTACTTAAGTTTTGCCACTAATAAAACTTCAATGAAAATGACCTCATTAATGCCAAATTACAAAACCTTGGTGGTCACTTCACCCAAATAATATTCCCTTAATAAAATCAGATAGTAAAGTGATTGAGTTAAACATTATGTTTAACATGATTACATTAAAAGAGAAAGTATTAACATGGATAAACAGAAATTTAGTTTACTTTTTATAAAAGGCAAAATTTGGAGGAAGGGAATTAGAGACAAACATTGTTAGGGTTAGATAACATATTGGTTTTTGTTTGTTTATTTTGGTTTTTTGGGGCATCACTGCCTCTGGTGGTTGTGGGTGCTACCCAGTATTGGGCCTGAGAGCAGCCGCTGGACTTGAACCGCCACGCCCGTGGGCCGCAGTCCCGCCCTCAACCACTTAGGCCACCGGGGCTCAGCCCTAGATAGCATATTAAGCACACTTAAAAGAGAGAATTAGTAAACCGGACCAGAATTCAACATAGAGCTCAAAGGGAGCTTCCAAAAGCTCTTGGAAAATTTTTGTTATCTTTCTATTGCATTTTCTACATATGTATGTCATAAGAAAAGAGTCATGGGGGCTGAGCCCTGGTGGCGTAGTGGTTGAGTGCGGCACTGCAGCCCATTGGGTTGGCGGTTCAAATCCAGCAGCAGCTCTCCAGGAGCAAGGCTAGGCCTCCTACTCCCACCAGAGGGCAGTGATGCGCCCCCCCCCAAAAAAAAGAGAGTCATGAAAAAAAATAGTATCTAACTTACCTTAATTTAAAGAGATAATGAATTGTACAGAATTTTCCAAATTCATAAAATAAATAAATACTTAAATTCAAGGCTTATGAATCCCTAACAAGGAAAGTAAAAAAAAATGCACATCTAGAAATAACATTTTAAAAATCATTTTATAGAGGACTCATACAACTCATCACAATCCATACATGCATCCATTGTATGTCAAGCATATTTGTAAATTTGTTGCCCTCATCATTCTCAAAATGTTTGCTTTCGACTTAAGTCCTTGCTTTCAGCTCATTTTCCTCCTCCCTTCCTGCCCCCCCCCCCGAAATAACATTTTTAAAAAAATAAAACCAAACTCTCTGCCATTGAGTTGATGTCAACTCATACCAACTTTACAGGACAGGGTAGAACTGCCCAAGTGAGTTTCTGAGACTGCCATCTTTATGGCAGTAGAAAAGTGCATCATTTTCCTCAAAGCAGCTATTGGTATCTACCCTGTGTTTGTTTGTTTTTTGGGCATCACTGCTGTCTGGTGGTGGGAGTTGGAGGCCCAGCCTTGCTGCTGGATTTGAACCTCCATCCCAGTGGGCCACAGTCTCGCGCACAACCACTACGCCACCGGGGCTTAGCCCTGCTGTTGGTATCAAAATGCCGACTCTTATGCTATTCTCTGACTCTGCTCAGTACAGGGTAAAAAGAATTTCTAGAACCATAGAAAAATTCTACAGTGAAATATGTCTAAATGTTATTAATGATCTTTTGGGGGGGGGCATCACTGCCCTCTGGTGGTCATGGGAACTACCCAGCCTTGCTGCTGCTGGATATGAACCGCCAAATCAGTGGGCCGCAGTCCCGCACTCAACCCCTACACCACCGGGGCTTAGTCCCGTTATTTTTTTTTTTTTCAGCCCCATTATTAATGATTTTTGAGTGTTCAAGTTTCACATTATTTTAGTCTCTCATCTTTATACTTAGTTGTGATTTTCTTTTGGCAAATGACATTTGAAAACTATAGAATTGTTTAAGAGAGTAAAACTGTCATTAGAAATGATTAAAATGATTATGAATTTTATAATGCTCACAAAGAACTAGAAAGATTAGTATGTTATGAGAAATATTCTTTTTTTTTTTTTTTTTTTTTTTGGCATCACTGTCCTCAGGTGGTGGGGGTAGGAGGCCCAGCCTTTGCTCCTGGGAGCCGGAATTGAACCTCCATCCCAGTGAGCCGTAGTCCCGTGCACAACCACTATGCCACCGGGGCTCAGCCCGAGAAATATTCTTAACACTTGAAATTTCTTGATTTTACCTAGTAAAATAGCTGTGGTAATTAGTTTACTTATTTGTGAAACAGTAATTTCATATTTTTAAGTCCTTCATTCTTAAAATATAATAAATAAAACAGTTAAACAATTATGCTTCATCCAGTAATGTTTCTTTACATTTTTTATGTGTTTGTTTTTTTACTGAAGGACTGGTTACAAGATACACCATCTAACAGACAAATGTAAGTGAATCTTCTTCATCCCTGGCTTGAAAAGTGTCATAGTTATTAAATATTGTCTTTTTTTCCCACTCTTTGCAATATCTTTTTAATGTTCCTTTATGAATGGCAATGATCAATTCTAGTGCCTCTTAGTTTTAGGTTTATTGTTCTGTATATTTATTTATTTATTTTTATTTTATATAATTATACTTTGATTATAATCATAATTAGAATTCTATTATAGCCATACTATAGTTAGAATTCTACCGATAACATCTTCTGTCTCACTGCCACTGCAGTGGAGTCAGTGCTATTAATCACACTTACAGAGAGGGAGTTAGTAAACTGGACCAGAATGTAGCATAGAACTAAAAGGGAGAGAGCTACAGAAAGTTCATGGCAACATTTTGCCCTATCATATAATAGGTACTCAGTAAAACTGCCCCTATGAGTTTGCGACTATAACTCTTTAGCAGGGGTCCTTAAACTACGGCCCTTGGGCCACATGCGGCCCTTCAAGGACATTTATCTGACCCTCTATCCCACCCCCCAGGTGTTTTTGCTGCCACTGTTGTCCTGCTCAGCAGCCAACTCATCCCATGCCCACAGTGAATTTGTTCATAGTTTTGGGGGTTTTTTGTAACTATAGTCTGGCCCTCCAGTGGTCTGAGGGACAGTGAACTGGCCCCTGTCCTACAGAGTCAACATCAACTTGATGGCAGTGAATTTAGTTTGGTTTGAGTTAGGTTTACCACGGGGATAAAAGGGCTTGATAAAAATAAATGCACATGTTTGGGTTTTCTATGTATGGATTAGAGAATGGCTTAAGCTTTGAAATGGCCAATGTTTTAACAAAAATGAATCTAAATCTCAGAATTTGTTTAATAATTTATTATTGTAAATCATCATGACTTAACAAAATCAAAAAATTACATGATAATCTAAAAGAGTGATTAAAAGGAAGATCCTCAGCAGTATGAATTGACACAGCATAGTTGCAACCGTTGACTGAGACATAGCTCTCTAGGAGTTGGAACTAACTTGATAGCACTTAACAGCCTAAGCTAAAACAGTGAAACAACTTACAAAATATTTTTTGTTTCTTTAGGCCATCTGAAGAAGGAACATTAAATGGTGAGTCCTTGCGGTATATTTAGTGAATACCACAATATTTTAGGTAAAGAATTTTAGAGTTAGTCTTGAAAAGGGTTTATGTAGATGAAAATTCTTCCTTCGGGCAATTTTCCTTTAATACAGATATTTTCATGAACATGTAGTTCACTATGGAAATGATGATCTTTTTATTGGCCCCACCTCTTCATCCCTGAGATTTATCCAAATCCTTCTCTGATCATCATTGTGAATAGAATTATTCCGCTAGATGGCTTTTTTTTTTTTTTTTGTATCATTGCCCTCTGGTTGGAGTAGGAGGCCCAGCTGTTGCTGGATCTGAACCGCCAACCCAATGGGCCACAGTTCTTCACACAACCACTACACACCTGGACTCAGCCCAGCTAGATGGCATTTAAGAAACTTATTCTTCCCATTTTGCTCTTTGACTCATAAAGATCTGCTTTTATCTTTTGTTTGTTTGTTTGTTTGTTGTTTTGGTTTTGGGGGGCATCACTGCCTCTGGTGGTTGTGGGCGCTACCCAGTGCCTCTCCTGAGAGCCGCCACTGAATTTGAACCGCCAAGCCCTCGGGCAGCAGTTCCGCACTCAACCTCTTATGCCACCAGGACTCAGCCCTATGTTTTTATCTTTTTAAATATCTCCAGAGGCAGCCACTCTATTCTTCTGTACCTTTTCACTCCTGCTTTCCATTCAGATTGTTATCATTTTAAAACTTTTTCTGAAATTTACTTTTAATTTACATTCAGAAAAATAACCACAATGGGGTACCCAAAAAAAACCATTTTTTCCCAAAGGTATGTATTTATATTTTTTATGAAATAACCTCATCACCTTCTAGTGCTCTCTATTACACTTAATACATTTGTCAAATCTGTGATTCCATTCTTGGAAACCTTTTCACAGTCATCTTTGGATGACTGACAGCACCTCCCTCGTTTTTTTCTTCATCTCTTCTATGTCATCAAATTGATGTCCTTTCATGTCCCTCTTCTTGACAACAAAAGTCAAACGGAGCAAGGTCAGATGAACAAGGTGTATGCTGGAGTTTTTTGCCAAAAACTGGCTCACTGAGATGGCTGCATTAACAGATGCATTATTGGTAGCAAAGACTGTCGCCTGTCTGGCACAAATCAGGCCTTTTTCTCACACACTGTTACGCAATCTTTTTGGAACCTCTAAATAGAAAGCTTGATTAACAGTCTGACCTGGTAGAATAAACTCAAGCCAAATGTGCTCCAAGTGCACATTTTCATCAATTTGAGAAGATGACGGACATCCAGAATGAGGTTTGTCAGCTATCGACATTTCACCTTTTTTGAAACAAGAAAACCAGTTAGCTGTACACTCGAGTTTTTCCCATAGTGCTGTTCAAACTCCACCCAGTGCAATTCTGGGATGTTTTTTCTTTTTTTGGGGTGGGGTTGGGGAGGAAGGTTTGTAACCCCTTATGTTTTACAAGCCTACTCTTCCCAAGTTAGCATACTCATGTAAACTCAGGATTCAGATTAAAAACTAGATTACCAATATTCTATTTCCTTTTTATATCCATGTTTGTCTGAGTAGTGCCTAGATTGGGTTTTGCCGATTTGGTACTTTATATAAATGCAATCATGCAATATGTACTCCCTTGTGCCTGGCTACTTCCTTTTGACATACAAGGCGGGGGGGGGGGGCCTTAAAAAAAGAAAGAAATGGTAAAAAGCTCCACTGGGTGGAGCTTTCATAGTACACACTTTCCCTCTTAGCATCTAGCAACTCGCTCTGAATTAGTGCACCCAGTGACTTTGCCTGGGAAGGTTCTCTCTGGTCACAGTGAATATTTTTGTAAATGCAGTTATACTTGTTTTTTGTGATGACTGATTTCAAAGAACAATGTGCAGCTGTGAAATTTTGTTTCCTGCTTGGGAAAAATTGCCGCAGAAACTTGTGGTATTGAACAAAGCATACAAGAAAAGCATTATGGAAAAAGCTCAAGTGTATCAGTGTTTTTCTCATTTCAAAAAAGGTGAAGTGGGGCTGAGCCCCGGTGGTGTAGTGGTTGTGGGCGGGACTGCAGCCCACTGGGATGGAGGTTCAATTCCAGCAGTGGGCTCCACAGGAGCAAAGGCTGGGCCTCCTACTCCCACCACCAGCGGGCCGTGATAAACAAAAACAAAACAAAACAAAAAAGGTTAAGTGTCGATTGATGGCAAACTTCATTCTGGATGTCCATCAACTTTCTGAAGAGATGAAAATGTTGACAAAATTTGTGCAATTGTACTCGAAGACCGACACCAGACCATTGAAGAATTGGAAAAGTTAACTGGACTATCTTAGAGTTCAGTTCAGCGAATTTTAAAAGAAGATTTGTGAATGAGAAGAGTGGCTATGAAATTTGTGCCTTGTGCTGTGTTCTGACTGACCAGGAAAAAGAGCATGCTGTGCTTTGAAAGAACTGCTCCAAAGCAATCCAGACTTTTTTTTTTAATCCAGACTTTTTTCCCAAGGTCATTACTTGTGAGGAGACGTGGTGCTATTCTTATAACCCCAAAAGCAAACATCAGTGAAGCCATTGGGAGACACCGTCACCTCACCCCAAAAAAGCTCATCAGTTTAGACTTACTTTCTTTAGTTTAATTTTCTGTATATCTTAGTTTGTCTCCCATGATAGTTTTTCTAAAAGATAAGACCATGTTATTCCTCTCTTTCTCATTGTTTTTGCATAAAATCCACTGACCTTTCTTAAGTTGACATACTGCCAACCACCCACTTGCCATCAAATGGACTGGCTTATAGTGTGTATCAGTATAGAATTGTGCCCCATTGGTTTTTGAGACAACTTTCTGGTATTGATGACCTGTAACTTGCAATTTTTGGGGTTCAGCCAAATCTACCTGCATTACAACTTGGTATTTCTTAGTTTTTTTGGGGGGGGAGGGCGCATCACTGCCCCCTGATGGGAGTGGGAGGCCCAGCCTTGCTCCTGGAGAGCTGCTGCTGGGTTTGAACTGCCAACCCTATGGGCCACAGTCCTGCATACAACCACTACGCCACCAGGCCTCAGCCCATGTATTTCTCTGTTCTTTAACATGCCCACTGACTGGTCATATGCCTGTATTTTATTTAACGTTAATTTGCAACTTTGGCTGAGTAAATCACTGAAAGAATCTTTTGATCAACATCTACAGAATTCATCTATTTGTTAATGGCATTGTATATTTTATTATGGTGGATGTATGGTCAAGCACTTCACAGGTAATTTTATTGTACAGTTGGTATTGAGAACTTCCGTCTTTTTTTTTTTTTTTTGAGAACTTCCGTCTTAATTGTACTAAAGCACTTCAATGTGCCCAGTGCAGCATGTATGTTCCCGTTTCCATGACCTGGTAAATGTTGCCCACTCACAACTCCAAATCTCTCCCTAAGAGACAGCCTTTCACTGCTTGGAACCAGAAGCTAATTGCTAGCCCTGTTCCATATTCTTATATTGGTTTCTGAGCAGCAGTAGTAAAACATTTGACAGGTTTTTTTCCTCCAGCCATCCTAGGAGCCGGCAGTACAGTAGATCCATTTCTTCTCCATCTGTGTCTTTTTCTAATTTCTCCATTTGAATTAATAGTTGTCCTCCCATATAATTTAGGGATGAGAAAAAGATCCCTTTGAAAAAATGTTTTATATCATAAAAGATCAATTCATGGGCCCTATACTTATAAGAACAAAATAATAGTTTCATAGACTTTATAAAATGGTTGCACGTCCCTGAGCCCAATCTCCAAAAGTTAACACCTATGAGACATTTTTCCCCTTGAGATAGGAGTTAGAAATGTGAAACTTATGCACCTATTTGTTTCCAGATTGAGTACACATAAGCACCCAGCTGATGTAGTGGGGTTACTGTACAGAATGGACATATTCTATTCTGGGTTGTTTTTCTAAGGAAGGTATCATGTAAGAATATTCTAAAACTTTAAATGATTATATGACTAACTAAACTCATTGCCATGGACCCCCTATGGATTTCTGAGGCTGTGACTGTTCAGAGGAGTAGAAAGCCTAGTCTTTCTCCCGAGGAGCTACTAGTGGTTTTGAACTGCCCACCGTGAGGATCACAGTACAACATATGACCACCACACTAGCAGAGCTCCTGATTATAGAGAGCAGACAATTTAGACACACTGTTTCTTTCAAAAAGGTTTCATTTGTTTATCTGTCATTTTAGGTCTCGCTTCTCCATTTAAGCCAGTTATGGATACAAATTACTATTATTCAGGTCAGTAATATTAAAGATAAAATTTACTCATATTTGGGGCTTCCAGATAATTCATTATTTCTCTTTCATTTTTATGCAGCGGTGGAAAGAAATAACTTGATGAGGTTGTCACTGAGCATTCCATTCACACCTGTGCCTCCAAGAGGTAAATCAGAAAAGGCGACAACTACGCTTAACTAATCCTGGGTCTTGGTGTGACTTCGAGTGTGGGTGGGGCAGAAGCAAGAATAAGCACATCATCTTTAGTAGCCTATGTGCTATCATAGCTTGTTACATACATAAATAGAAGATAGCATCATTGAAGTTACTGAATTTATCTTATCTAACATCCAGAAGCTGTGGTATATTCTAGTTAAGAAAAACTTTTGATCCGTTGTTTAGTGGTGAATGCTATAAATTGATAATCTCAGAGTCTATACAACAGATAACTCAAGCATACTGTATAAAAATTTTGCTCACACCCAAAAAAACTGCAAAAGGAAAGATATAAATCCATTGCAAACAATAAATCCATTGTTTTAAAATCCATTTTAAAACAGCCACACCAATAAATGCTAACTTTTTGTGTGTGTGTGTGTGGCATCACTGCCTTGGTGGGAGGAGGAAGCCTAGTCTTGCTCCCGGAAAGCTGCCGTTGGATTCAAACTCCCAACCCAGTGGGTCGCAGTCCTGCACACAACCACTAGGCCATCGGGGCTCAACCTAAATGCTAACATTTATAGAATAATAAAAAAAACTTACTTACAAATACTTAGAATTGTAGCATCTTTCTAGATTTTCTCCAAAATATTCAGTTTTGCAAAGGCCTATTAGCTATCAAAACAACACAAGTTTAGCCATATCTGTAGCAGTATATTCTGAATTTTCTAACGTGTTGCTTTTAAACTTCTTATTTGGGGGGGGGGGGGGGGGGGGGCATCACTGCTCTCTGGTGGTGGGAGTAGGAGGCCCAGCCCCACTGCTGGAATTGAACCTCCGTCCCAGTGGGCCGCAGTCACGCACACAACCACTACGCCACCGGGGCTTAGCCCCTAAACTACTTATTTTTTGTTGTTGTTGTTTTTGGGTCATCACTGCTCTCTGGTGGTGGGAGTAGGAGGCCCAGCCTTGCTGCTGGATTTGA
>PVJH01045995.1:0-12073 GCA_004026705.1 Nesogale talazaci | reverse complement strand
CCTGGAAAGCAATAACATAACTCCCCTACTTGTGAACACGCTTTAAAAAAAAAAAAAAAAGAGGAACTTTTATCTTAGGAGTGTGACTGGGAGAGGAAGCATCCACTTCGATTTTTTTCAATGGAAGAGTAAGACTCCTTTCTGTCTGCAGTATCTTTAACAGATTGCCTGCACTGTGGCGCTGTTCTGGCAGCATGCATATTCGATGGTGAGAGTGTTTTCTTTCTCTTCTGTGTTTTAAGCTGGGAATAGATTTTGTTTTTCAGTTTATTGCCCCAACAATTTCACTCAAACGTACCCTCTGGGAGCCAGGCAAACATCAACACCGTCGCTGCCAGCCCGGCAGGAGTGGAAAGGGCTCTCTGAGCGGGGTGTGAAGGCGTACAAGACAGCCAGCAACCAGAAGATCGGTCCTCTGGGGAAGACGGGGCGGGGTGTTGCGTGGAGCAGCCCCAGCAGGCTGGCTTCTCCAGGAGAGTTGCCATCTGGAGGAAGCTGGGCAGGTGGAGGAGGTGTCCTCCATCCAGAGGGGCCTCCGGAGTCCCTCGGTGTTGTGGAATGTTCCTCAGCAAACATCTAAGTGGACGATCCAAACGTCTTTCCTTTAAACATCACTTTTCCCTGCATCATCTTTCCGGCTCCAGTTACCACCACCCGGAATTCGAAACAAGGGTGTCCTTCAGCACTGGGAGTAAAGGGAGACTGGAGACAGGGAACAGGGCTACTGGCAAGGCCTCGGAAAGAGGTGGTGTGCATGGGAAGCTGGCTGGGTGCGGGGCCCAGCAGGGGCAGAGTCACTGACTGTCAGCTTTCTCCCCCAGGCTGGAAGAATAGCAAAGCCATCATTAGGGAAGAAGAAAGGCCAGAGGGCTGGGGCAAGTGTGGATAACAGAGCTATTTATGGTAGTCTCCCCACTGATTTCCCTGTCAGCGACCTCTGCCCGCCTCCCCCATCTAATCTGCCCTCTCCACTGATACCAGAACTGCCTTCCAGAAGCCTGACCTTGGGAAGTTGCTCGGTCGGTTGGTGTAACTTCAGCTCCTCTACCATTCTCCCCGCCCCCACTCTTTCCCCTAACGCCTGAGGACACATGTTCCCTAACACTGCAGTCCCTGCCTCTGAGCCCTTTGCATGGTCCCTGCCTTCCTTCCACTTCCTGGGCGCTCAACACCATCCAACCCGAGATCCTTAGTGGCCGTGTTCACTGGGTGTCAAATCATTGAGGCACACAGCATTTGTTGTCCACCTGACCCATCATGCAAAGTTAATGACTGCACAAACACACACACACACTGCAAAATAGCGCAAAATAAGAAACCTACTCGGAGTTTAACTATGTCAAATAAATCTCCACCACTCGTTGGTCCGTTTGTTGTCCTGTGGCGGCAGAAGGAGAGTTGGTATGCTTCCACAAATGGTTGTAACATCGGAAGCAAGCACATCTAAGAAAAGAAATTGGAGAGCCGCTATCAGGCAAGAGGTCCCTACGTGTGCCCATTCCAAAAGATGTGGAAATTATCCAACAATATCATGAACATCACAATGTAGGTGAGGTGCCGCTGAGGATCATTCAAACACGGCTCCCGCAGCACATCAAACAGGAGCTGCCAGGACCTCAAGCCAGATTCAGAAGAGGAGCTCGAATGAGGGACATCTTTCCTGATGTCACATGGATGTTCCTGGGAAGCAGAGACTGCCAGAAAGATGTCTACCTGCACTGTAGGGGTTATGCAAAGGCGTTTGACCGTGTGGATCGTAACAAATCGTAAATCACATTGTGAAGATTGGGAATTCCAGAATAATTATGCTCAGGTGCAACCCAGACATAGGCCACATTGGGAGACATTCAAACCGAACAAGGGAGTACTTAGTGGTGGTGGTTTCAACGCGGGAAAGGTGGATTCGTGTCTCCTGACCTTGGCTTCCCTGACCTAGAAAGGCAGTCCCAGTAGTAACAAAACTGCTCAGCTGTCTTCACCTCAGGACTTCTGACAGGAGGCAGACTAGGCACCCATCTACACAGATTGTCTACAGCAAAGACAGGAAAGACCAAATGAAACAAGACACAGATGAGCATCCTGGAATAAGAAGCTCTATAGAAAAGTGGAGTGACGGGCTGAGCCCCAGTGGTGTAGTGGTTGTGCGTGGCACTGCGGCCCACTGGGTTGGAGGTTCAGATCCAGGAGCAAAGCTGACAGTCAGTGACACTTCCCCTGCTGGGCCCTGCACCCACCCAGCCAGCTTCCCATCCACACCACCTCTTTCTGAGGCCTTGCCAGTAGCCCTGTTCTCTGTCTCCAGTCTCCCTTTACTCCCACCACCAGAGGGCAGTGATGCCCCAAAAACTGCCTACCAGAAGCCTGACCTTGGGAAGTTGCTTGGTGGTCGCAGAAGAGCCTGCAGTAAAGTGTAACTTCAGCAACTCCATCATTCTCCCCGCCCCCACTCTTTCCCCTAACCAGGACGCCTGAGGACACATGTTCCCTAACACTGTAGTCCCTGCCTCTGAGCCCGCTGCATGGTCCCTGCCTTCCTTCCACTTCCTGGGTGCTCAACACCATCCAACCCGGGATCCTCATGGTCCCAGAGCCAGGTGCACAGTGTCCGTGCCTGGAAGCACGTGAATGCCTTTGCACGAGGCCACAGACTAGGTGGTGTCCTGGTATCAGAGTGGTTATCTTTTGGGCTGACCACCACAAAGTCAGCCGTTTGAAACCAGGAACCACTCCAAGGGAGAAAGATGGGGCCTTCAACTCAAGTAAAGCGTTATGGTCTCAGAAATCCACGCGGACTGTTCTCCCCTGTCCTACAGGGCGACTGTAAGTTGACATCACCTTGACAGCAGTGAGTTTTTGTTTGCGTGTTTGTTTGTTTGGGGGTGGGTGGGAATTGAAGGAAGAAATAGACAACTCCACAGTAATAGTAGGAAACTTTAAACCATATCCAAGGAAGCACAGAGCAACCAAAAAGAAACTCAGCAAAGACCCAGAAAAATGAAACAACACAAACAACCAGTTTGGTCTCCTAGACAAACACAGAGCGATCGATCAATAACAGCACAATAATAATAAAAAAAAAAAGGGCTGAGTCCCGGTGGCGTAGCGGTTGAGAGCGGGACTGTGGCCCACTGGGTTGGCAGTTCAAATTCAGCAGCAGACCTCCAGGAGCAAGGCTGGGCTTCCCACTGCCACCACAGAGCAGTGATGCCCCCCCCAAAAAAAAAGCACAATATACACTATTTCTCAACACACAAATAAAACACTTCAGAAAAAATTTTTTAAAAAACACTCTTCAGAACAGACCATATGTTAGGCCACAAAGCAAGCGTCAATTAATTTTAAAACATCAAAAGAGTACAAAGCTTTTCATAGCACTGTGCTATAAAATTAGAAATCAACAATTGGTTAATCAAGGAACAAATAAAAAACTGTAGGGTAGGCTGAGCCCCGGTAGCGCAGTGGTTGTGTGCGGGACTGTGGCCCACTGGGATGGAGGTTCAATTCCAGTTCCACAGGAGCAAAGGATGGGCCTCCTACTCCCCCCACCAGAGGACAGCGATGTCCAAAAACAAAAAAAAAACTGTAGGGTAATAGAAAAAGAATTTTTTTTTTTTTTTTTTTTTTTTGTGCATCACTGCCCTCACCTTGCTGTGTCACTGACCTGTAGCGAGGTGAGTCTGACGAGGCTCCAGCTGGTACTAGACTTGCGTTGGACTGTGATGTCTCCTTCATATAAAATTACTTTTTTCCCCCTGTTTACTGCAACATTTTCATTTCTCCTTACACAATGCCGTGTTGCCAGGGACTGATTGTTTACACATGACAGTAGAAAACCAAGATTTGTTGTGGTCTCTGAAGAGTTGAGAATTGCATACCAAAAAACCTTACATACATGAAGAGGATGAGTACTATAAATTTATAGGTTTCAATGCAAACCATCTGCCAAGCCTGTAAGATTCATGGAGACCAGCTCTATCTTACTAATCAAATGGGTTCGAGAGGGACACGATTTGCAATGAGAAACCTTGTGGGTAGATAAACGATAAGACATGGTTAGAGCATGGGGACCCCTGAACTGTCCAAGGTCCAGAACTGTATTCGGCGTAGTTGATACACACTCCCTGCCGCACCACCCGCATCCACACAGGTTCCCACACAGAGGGAGAGTCGACAATTATCTGAGGGTGTGCAAAGAGACATGAACCCTTTAACTAAGCTGCTCACAGGTGAAGCTGGGGAGGGTAAAGTTGGGGACAGGGAGTAACCGATATTTTGCAGACTGCTGTGTTCCGGCAGCTTTGCCTGGAAACAGGAGGGAAAGTGTCCACTTGCTCTCAGGCGAGAGTCAGGCCATCCAGTGCATCATTAGCTCCCAGGCCGAGCCATCAGTATTCCCCGCAGGCCTGGCCTGAACCACGGAAGGCCATGGTCCTGCCCCGTTTGCCCAAGGAGCAAATACCTTTGCCCCCACACAACTCAAGGCAAGTAACAGCCCCTAGGGCTCCAGCGGCCAACATCGGCTAAAGCAGCGGTTCTCAACCTGTGGGTCACAGCCCCTTTGGGACTCAAACGATCCTTTCACGAGGGTGGCCGAAGACCATTGGAAAACACCTATTTCTGATGGTCATAAGAACCAAGACACCGTTTCTCTATCTGTGTCCAGGTGGGTCCGCTCACATGCAGATAGACCCACACATGAGTACCCAGCATGAAGGCTGTTACCCATGCTACACCGTGCTTCAAGACAAACTTTGATTTATTTGTAATTAGAAATAAATATTTCACAGTATATAATTACATAATTTTTGTGATTAATTGCTATTAATTATGTTCAATTTGTAACAGTGAAAATACATCCTGCCTGCATATCAGATATTTACATTATAATTCATAACACTAGCAAAATAACAGCTATGAAGCAGCAGCAAAATAAATGTATGGTAGGGATCACCACAACATGAGGACCTGTATTAAAGGGTCACGGCATTAGGAAGGTTGAGAACCACTGGACTAAAGAAAGCCACTTGGTGCCAAGGCTCAGATTCTTCTGCCCTGAAGGCCTCATACAGCAAGGACTGGCTGCTTCCAGTCTCTTGCAAACCGCTGGGTGATTCTGGCGGGGACAGCCCTCCCCATGAGCATCCTGGCCAGACTGGCCAGGTCCCCTCTACCCTGGTCACCTAGTGATCCAGTTACATGTGCAAATGTTGAAATCAAAGGATGAACAGAGCATTGAACCCAAACCAGGGAAACAGGGAACAAGTGAATGAATACAAGGTTAAGATCAATTCCAGTTCTGATGATCTGTGCAGCCACCAGAGAGGGTTTCAAGGACATTTCTTTCCAAAGCTTCTTCTGGTTTGACAAGGCTAGCAAGAGCTGTCCCAGAGCTCATGAAGAAGTGGCAGTTCGTGCAGGCAGTCCATCTAGAAGCCCTTGCCCTGGACGAGGGAGGGGCCTGACTTGACCTCCTGCTTGCTGATCCACATCTGCTGGAAGGCAGACAGCCAGGCCAGGATGGAGCCACTGATCCGCATGGAGTATGTGCATTCTGAGGTGGCGATGATCTTGATCTTCACAATGCTGGCCTCCAATGCCATGTTCTTTCTGCCTTCAATGCCAGACATCACCGTGTTAGCATACGGGTCCTTCCGGGTGTCCATGTCACACTTGATGATGAAGACGAAGGTGGGCTCATGGATGCCGCAGGACTCCATGACCAGGAAGGAGGGCTAGAACACGACTTACGGGCAGCAGAAGTGCTCTTGCCAATGATGGCAACCTGGCTGTCAGACAGCTTGCTCTTCTCCTGCGATAAGGGGGTGACCCCAGTGGCAGTGGCTACCTCTGACTCAAAGTTCAGGGCAATGTAGCAGAACCTCTCCTTGATGTCTTACACCACATCACACTCGGCCATGGTGGTGAAGCTGTAGCCTCGCTCGGGCAGGAGTTTCATGTGGTGGTCGGTCAGGTCGTGGCCCGAAGCATACAGAGATAGCACAGACTGGATGGCTGAGTACATAGCCAGGGTGGGGGTGGGGTAGAAAATCTCAAATGTGATCTGGACCACCTTCCCCTTGTTTGCCTTGGGGTTCAGCATTGGGGGCTCCTTGGGAGCTGCACACAGCTGCACACACCTTGAAGAAGGTGTGGTGCCAGATCTTCTCCATGTCCTCCCAGTTGGTGACGAAGCCATGCTCCATCAGGTAACTTAGCGTCAAGGTGACTCACTTGCTCTGGGTCTTGCCACTCTTATAGCTCTTGTAGCTGTCCTTCTGGCCCATGCCCACCTGACAGCCTGGTACCCGGGGTGTCAATGATAGACAGGAAAACAGCCTGAGGGTTATTGCCACATGCAAAGCCAGCCTTGCATATGCCAGGGTCATTGTCAATGACCAGTGCAGCGATGTGCTCTTCGATTGGAGAGATACACAGCGGTGGAGTGGAGGGAGCTGAGAGCCATGACAGCAGGGACTAAAATAACTCCTTAGTATAATTTTTAAAATATAATATAATAAAATTACATGTAAGTGTCACTAGTTTTGCTTCTCTAGATGTGTTAGTCAGGGTTGACTAGAGAAACAAATTCATACACTCATGTGTGTAAGAAAGAGCTTTCTATCTAGCAGAAATTGTATATTAAGAAAACATCCCAGCCCAGTTTAGATCAAATCCATAAGTCTGATACTGGCCCGCAAGTTTCATACCAGACTACAAATTCCTCTTCAGAGTCACACAACACATGGAATGACACTGAATGCAGGAAGACCACAGGGTCATGGGTGGAAAGTCTTGACAGAATAAACCAGTCTCTAACATTCATGGGGGTCCACAGCAGCAACTGAATGGTTAAAATGCAGAGAGATCATAGTAAAGTCATGAAAGATAAGAAAGATAGGAGAGAAAGTGAAATAAAGGAGTCAGATACATTGTATGGCAGCATACTCACCTCTAGGATGGCCATGATCTCAGCGGCCAGGTCCATGCAGAGAGCAGGAAGAGGAGGGAGGAGACAGCCTATCTTCTTTATGTCTGACCAAGGCCTATATAGCCTTAGGGGCTTACAAGACCCCCGATACCAGATGACCACATATGTCACAGGAAGGGGCTGTGTGATAGGAATAAGTGTGACAGGAAGGGGAAGAGCTAGGGGTGTACACGTAATAGAAAGGGGAGGGACTAGGAGTACATATGTGGCGAGATGGGTGGACCCTAAACTCAAGATGGCAGCCTAACCTTGGTGATCCATGAGTGGACTCCACCTTGTCCCTGGGCTCTCCTTCAAGGGAACGATCCATTATCTTTATCAGAAGGGAGTGGGCTCTGCCTTAAGGTGAGACAGACTATGCAGTCTGATTGCTCTAGATGGCTGAGAATAACCTCTAAGCAGCTTGCAATGACCTCCAAGTAAATAGTCATTTACCAAGTGGGCAAGCAGTGTCTTCAGTTCGACATATATTTGGGAGAGACAATCTGGAGAGAAATCTTTCTGTATCCCACAAAGTCTTATGGATCCAGTGGTGGCGGAAGCATCTCAACCCCAGTGTGGGTCTCCCACGTGGCTCCTCCAGCTCCATCAGTGTAGCTCCATGTGACTTCTCTGCAGTAATGTCAAGCATAGAGTCTGTGTCCCACCTCCAGGAAGGAAATCAGGAGCTCCCAGAATCCTTAGAAGGCCATGCCCACACAGAGGGATTATTGGCTCTGACTCGTTTGACAGGCTAGACTCCACCCCTTCTTTGCAAGTTGACAGATTATATAACTGTCACATTAGACAACCCAGTCTGACACACACTGTGTCACAAAGGTTTGGGTATGGTGTATTTTCATTCTTGTTTAATTCAAGGATGTGTGTGTGTGTGTGTGTGTGAGAGAGAGAGAGAGAGAGAGAGAGAGAGAGAGAGAGATCCACAAGCTTTTTTCTTTTCTTTTCATTGGGTTCATATATGTTCATTTAGGGTATGTCTTCTTATTCTATTATAACTTTAGTCATTTGCTTTCCATTCTTGTCTCTCATTATGTTGTTTGCTTTGAAGTCAATTTTATCAGGGATTAATATTGCCCTTCCAGTGCTTTTATGCCATTGACTTGGTAAATTTTTTTATCCACTGATTTTTAGGCTATTGTTGTCTTTGAGTTTAAGGTGTGTCTCTTGTGAGCAGCATATGCACATGGGTCTAGTTTTCTAACTCGGTTTAGGACTCTATCTCTTAATTGGTGCGTTCAACCCATTGATATTTGGTGTCATTACTGATGTATGCAGATCTGTTGCTGTCAGTTTGTTGGGTTTGTGTTTGTTTTTCTCCCCCAGTCCCCACTTCTCGATGGCTTATTAGTGTCCTTTTTCCTTCTCTAATTTTGTGTTGTTTTGAGTACCATTTTGATTGTATTGGCTTCTGAATGATACTGTTTTCAAATTTGACTGTTATTATTGTTGATTCTCTGGCCACGCTCATTCTGTTAATATTTTTTTTTTGTAATGCTGGTCTGTTTTTACGAATTCCTTTAATTTTATTCTTATCTTGAAACACTTCTATAGCTTCCTCATATTTAAGGGAGGATCTTGTTGGACAGGATTCTTGGTTAGCAGCCATTTTCCTTTTCTTACAAAATGTTGTCTGTGTTACTCCATTGTCTTCTTGCCTGGATAGTTTCTGCTGAGGACTCCAAGCTTATCCTCACTGGTTTTCCTTTGTTCTTTTTCAGCTGCCCTCAGGAGTCCTTCTTTTTCCTTGAAACTGGAGGCTGACTACAATGTATCACAATGTTTTTCTTTTGGAATCTATCCTTTATGGAGTTCTCTCAGCTCCTCCCCAACCCCCACAATAGTTTTATTGGCATATAATTCCCATACTATTACAAATGAAAAGTTCAACCACATCAAGAAGAGTTATAGATTCATCACCATAGTTTTATAGTACTTTATTCATTTTTAAAAAATCATTTTATTGGGGACTCTTACAGATCTTATCACAATCCATCCATCCACTGTGTCAAGCATATTTGTCCATATGATGCCATCATCATTTTCAAAGCATTTTCTTTCTACTTGAACCCTCGATACCAGCTTCTCATTTTCATCTTCTCTCCATAATGAACCCTTGATAAATGATTAATTATTATTATTTTCATATCTTACATTATCTGCTGTCTCACTTCACCCACTTTTCTGATGTTCATTCCCATGGGACAGTGGGGTTATCTGTCGATCACTGTGACCAATTCTCCCTCCCCTCTCTTCCCCTTTCCCTCCTGGTATCTCTATTCTCATTATTGGTCCTGAGTTTATCTGTCCTGGATCCCGTGTTTCCAGCTCTTATCTGTACCCGTTTACATGTTCTGGTCTAGTCGGATTTGTAAGTCTCAGGTCATGATAGTGGGGGTGGGGGGTGAGGTAGGAAGCATTAAAGAGCGAGAGGAAAGTTGTATGTTTCATCAGTACTATGCTGCACCCTGGATGGCTCATCTCTTCCTTGTTACTCTTATGTAAGGGAATGTCCAATTGTCTACAGATGGGTTTTGGGTCTCCATTCCATGACCCTCCTCATTCACATTGATATTTTTTGTTCTGGACCTTTGATGCCTGGTACCTGGTCCCATCAGCACCTCATGATCGCAGAGCCTGGTATGCTTCTTCCATGTGGGCTTTGTTGCTTCTCAGTTAGATGGCCACTTGTTTATCTTCAAGCCTTTAAGACCCCAGACACTATATCTTTTGATAGCTGGGCACCATCAGCTTTCTTCATCACATTTGCTTATGCACCCATTTTGTCTTCAGCAATCATGTCGGGAAGGTGAGCATCACAGAATGCCAGATTTTTACAACAAAGTATTCTTGCATTGAGGGAGTGCTTGAGTCTGGGCCCAATGTCTTTCTGCTACCTTAATACTTAACATATATTTATTTTTTTGTTTGTTTTTGGTTTTTTGGGGGGCATCACTGCTCTCCGGTGGTGGGAGTAGGAGGCCCAGCCCCACTGCTGGAATTGAACCTTCATCGCAGTGGGCCGCAGTCCTGCGCACAACCACTATGCCACTGGGGCTCAGCCCCAATATTTAACATATAAATATAAGTATATAGATCTATTTCCCTATTGTTATATAGCAATATATTTACACCTTTTCTTCATTCGTGTACTCATCATTACCAGTTCCTCACCCTGCCTCCCCAACTTCCCCTGGAATCATTCATCCAGCTACCGGCCATGCTCACTCCCCTGCAGGCCCTACTCTGCAAGAGGTCAGAGCCACCCCTGTGGCTCAGTTTTCAGCCAAGATAGGATCTGTAAGGGGGATAATAACAATACTTATGTGTGCACATCTTAGAACAGCTGACCATATTTAGGAAATACTGTTTTATTTTTGGACTTTGGTTCAGAGAGATTAGGAAAGGAGGAATGAAGAAAGGAAACTTGAGAGGTGGGAGGGTGGGTGAGGTCACAGGGAAGGCTTGTAATAGATGAGATGAAATAGAATGTGCATGAATCCTTCCCTGTAAAACTGATGATCTGTCCTGTACACCTTCACCCAATCACAATAGAAAGCTAAAAGCAAACAAGCCCACTCACAGGGATAGCCTTAGGGAAAGTGAGCATAGTGGAGAGGGAGATTAATGTTAGCTTGTATCTTTCTGTACTTGTACAATGTAACACAATGTAACACATGCAAAGCAGTCCTTTTTTTTTCAAAGGTAATGTTTTAGAAGTAAATTGCTAGAACTTCTTCTGAAGTACCTGTGGGTAGATTTGACCCTCTAATGTTTCTTTTAGTTAAAAAAAAAAAAGCAGACCATTAAAAATCTCGCGGATCATAGTCTTACTCTGACAAAGATGATGTCATCGTGAGTCTGAATCCACTAGACAGTCACTATCAACCCTAGAATCGTTGTGGAGATAAGAACCTTAGAATAGCATCTGGCACACATAGAAGACACCTCGTGGTGATGATGGCAATTTTGCCCATTCATCCACACCCACTCCACAACGACTGAATGAACCCCTATGACACCCCAGATGTCACCCAGTGATGGTCAAAAAGGAGCAGTGTGCCTTACTAAGAGTTCCTCTGTTCACTGGGAATGGGGAGGGGAAGAGGGGCAGAGATCATTTCAAACTACCATGGATGGACAGAGCTAGAGGAAGTGTTGGTTAACGTCAGTTTTTTGAGGGCAATTCAGTAGTAGCCATTCTATTATACAATGGACCATCATTCCAATTTCAGAAACTGACACTGGAGAAATATTCACCCAAGATATGCAAGACATCTTGATAAGATTGTACTGGGCACATTGCTAGGAAGAGGGGCGAACTCGAGCAGCGCCGTGGTCCATCCGGTGCTGTGCTCAGAACAAGGTAACAAGGCGAGGCGGAATCGGGCGGGGGTGAACAGGACAGCTCGCCCTTTCTGCTTGCTCTTCCTGCAAACATCAGCCCTGTGAAAGACAGCAGCTCCCCCTAACCGTGGTGCAGCCGGTGCAGGACAGCCAGTGTGCTCTTCTGCTCTGCACGGGGTCCTTGGGTGTTGGACATCACTTGAAAGCACCTACCTGCAACAACATAGAAAAGGAAATACATGCATTTCATACCGAATGAAGTGAACTATTTAGAGACAGAAAGATGTGCTAGAGCAGGAGTTCTCGACCTGTGGGTCGCGACCCCCTTGGGGGGTGGGATGACTCTCTCACAGGGATTGTCTGACTCGTAACAGCAGCAAAATGACAGTTAGGAAGTAGCAAGGAAAATAGTTTTATGGTGGGGGGGGGGGGGGCCAGTCACCACAACGTGAAGAGCTGTATTAAAGGGTCACAGCATTAGGAAGGTTGAGAACCACTATTTTCATACTAAATGAAAATAGGCTAAGAGAGAGAATGCTATAAAGTTACTCTTTTTGAAGAGTTCAGAACAACTATTTTGTGGCCTGTCTTAAAGTCTGGATTTGCCTGAGGGTTTTTCCTTAGGATTTGATTCAGGGGGGCAGAGTCCTTAAATGGCACAGCGAATGAACGTGCTAACCAAATCCACCCAGGATCATCCCAGAAGAAACGTCCTGTGATCTGCTTCCTGAAAAGCAGCCA
>PVJH01045994.1:0-12081 GCA_004026705.1 Nesogale talazaci | reverse complement strand
TGTGTGTGTGTGTGTGTGTGTGTGTGTGTGTGTATTCTCATCACTAAGGTCAGCAGTTCCAACCCACCAGCCACGCCGCAGGAGAAAGACAAGGTTTTCCATGCCTGGAAAGAGTCATGTTTCCGAAGCCCAAGGAACAACAGTTCTTCTACTCCACCCTGTGGGCTCACTGGGGTTTCTAATGGACTCTCCAGCAGTGGGGACTTTTGCTTCGTGAGGCCTCCATAAATCACAGGACAAGCCGCAGCCGGCTCCTCCTGGGCTTCCCACTTGTCCACCTGAGAAGCGTGAGACCGCTGACCACCATCAGCTGGCAGCCCCTTCACTGTCTGTCCTCTCTAAGGTCACCCCTTCCCGAGGCCAGCCTGCCCTGGTGAGTAAGCGAGTCTGATGGAGGACATCTGATGAGCCTTTTTGGTTCCAGGGCTCCCAAGGGGGGAGTGGAGACTTTTGGGTAGACATGGCCTGATCGTGATTCCTTCTTCTGTCTTTAGCAGACATTCTGTCTTCGGCATGTTGTCCCAGAAACTCATCTGTGAGAGATGATCGAGTGAACTGAAGTGCTTAAAAGGAAGCGTGGTGGCGCAATGGGTCCCAAGTTGGGCTCGGCACAAGGTCAGTTTGGACCCACCCACTGTGCCGACCGAGAACAATGAGGTTTTCCACTCCTGTGAAGATCGGCGGCCTCAAAATCCAAAAGAGGTCTTTCTACCCTGTCTCGGGGTGGCTAGGAGTCAGAACCTACTCAAAAAACAAGGAGTGATGTAGCTAAGAGTCATTAGCATTGCGTTTGGTCGGGGCCTAGTGGAGGAGTGGTTACAGGGCAGACTGCGTTGAGATCCGCCAGGTCGGTGGTTTGAAAGCTCCTGCGGTTCCCAGACAGAAAGATGGGGTTTTGGACTCCCGCAGAGGCACAGTCTCAGAAACTCACAGGGGCAGTTCTACCCTGTCCTGTAGGATTGATTGCTGTGAGTCAGCAGCCAGTCGAGGGCAGTGAGCATCGTGCTTGGCACATAACGGGTATTCAATGATGGCCAGCTTATTCCCCTCCAGATGGCGAACGTGTGCTGCAGAAGGGGATGGGACATCCCACCGCAGTGAATGTGGCGTTGAGTGAATTCTTATTTAAGTGAGCTTTTTTTCTCATTTATCTCTTGGTCGATGAGGCTATACCCTCATTTTTGTCATTAAGAATCTTTTCCTCACTGGGACGGAGGTTCAATTCCAGTAGTGGGGCTGGGCCTCCTACTCCCACCACCAGAGGGCAGTGATGCCCAAAAAACGAAAAACGAATAAACAAAAAAGAATCTTTTCCTTCTTTCCCAGACCATGGAAATTGTTCTCTGGCCTGGAGATATTCCGACATCTTGAATCCTGACACTTCCAAACCCTTGGGACCCATTTTGTAGATGAAGATGACACTGACACCCTGCTGGTGTCAAAGTACTGATTCTTAGACAAAGAGGGCTCCATCCACTTGGGAAAATGCACAGATACACTCCCATAGGAAAGGCAGCTCCTAGGGTGGTGTGCAGTTCAAGTTGGGTCACACAGCAATCAAAACAAGTCTGGAAGGGCCTAATCTGGCGTTTGCTCCTGTACGTCCGTCACAGGGCTCCACAGCTGAGAACTCATCCCATGTATGATTCCATGTTCATCTCCTCCACTCTATCAATTCGGTGGTGCAGTGTTTCCCCAAGTGGGACATAACACCCCCTAAGGGAGGAGCCGGAATCCTGTAGATGCCCACAGGTGGTCCTGGAAGAGCAGACTTTCTCTGCCCATGAGCAGTCAGCCGTGGCATTGCCCCGGGACAGTTCTACAGAGTGGTCACAAACCAGCATCCACCCAATGGCAGAGGTTCAGATGTGATTTTGTATTTGGTTTATATGGGCTGAAGTGCAGACATTTCTCATTACCGAGGGAACGTGAGTCATTTTTTTTCCCGTGAACATGGGAGTAGGCCAAATAAGTTTGGGAACATCCGCAGAGTAAGAAAGCTGTAAGAGAATCTTCTGAAGAAAAAGCTGAAGCCTCTTTCTCTCTCCACAACTGCCTCTCCAAGAAGCAGTGCCAGACTCCCCAGTGATATTTGAAGGTGTTACCATTCAGATCACCAGTCCGTCAACACAGAGAGGAAAGTCACCCCTCGGGAAATTCCACCTGGTCGTTGGCTATCCCACCTGCCCAGCGGGTCCCCGCACAACCTCCAGTTTGAACCAATCACAACCAGAGTTCACAGGATGGGCCACTGGGGGACTTGACTGAATGGCTGATGGATGTCTTAGCGGTCACCGAAGTCCCTGTGGAAGGATGAAGGAGCAGGCAGAGGCCTCAACCACCAAGGTCGAACTTCCCAAGCCCCTCTCCTGGCTCCTGCCCTCCGGCGCCATTGCCTCCATGGTGGTTTGCATCATACCTCCTTCTTTCCAGCTCCTCCTCCTGCTGCCACTTCCTCTCCCCTCTCCCTTTGTCCTGTAATACCACCTTCTCGCCCTTCCAAAAATAAAGAAATAACAAAAGTTCAGAAGAAAACCATCAGATCGAGTTTAATCCCCCTGCCCCCCAACTCTGTGTCCAGAATTCTGTCCAGACAATCCACAGCCCTTCTTGACTGGGATCTCAGGAGAGGAAGCGTCCCAGTCTACTGTGGAGAAGTTGCTTGCTTCACAAACTCACTGCCATCGGGTCAGTGCCGACTCACAGCGTAGAGCTGCCCTGAGAGTTTCTGAGACAACTGTTTACGAGAGGAGAAAGGCCAGTCTGTCTCCCCAAGCAGCTGGTGCCTTTGAACTGCCGACCTGCCAGGTCACAGCCCAACTCCTCACCAAGAAGCCAACAGGGCTTGCACAGTACAGCTCCTGTTAGATTTCAGAAATGTCCAGGAGAATGCTAGTTAAAATGTGGCTGCCAAAGCTGCTGTTTCCGATGTCCTTAGGTGTGTTCACCCAGCCTTAATGCAAAGCCAACGTTCAGATTCTATGTAAGCCAGAAAGATGAGAGCTCTGGAAACTTGGTTTCTTGGTTGTATTATGAGACGTTGGATGAATATGGGGCCTGAAACTTATGGAATCATCCAGATGTATGTTTAGAAATAATATTGCTCATGGTATGCTTTTTTGGGGGGGGGGGCATCACTGCTCTCCGGTGGTGGGAGAAGGAGGCCCAGCCCCACTGCTGGAATTGAACCTCCGTCCCAGTGGGCCACATTCCCGCACACAACCACTACGCCACCGGGGCTCAGCCCTCATGGGTATACATTTTAATCTAGCCTACCTTATTTCTTTATTTAGGGATATTGTCAGAAAGATACCACTATCTAATTACTGCCAAAAAAGATGTTTTCAAATGATGATAAACTGTCCACTTTAGGTTACTAAGATGGTGACCTTCCCCTCCCCCGCCCCCACAAAAGAAAAGGCAATTTTAAAACTTGTCCTTGTAAAAAAGCCTTTTTTTAGAAAGCCACCCACATGTGTGTGTGTATGTGTGTGTATACCACCTGAGACATTTTAACCTGGGAGGTGTATGCCTGAGAATACGTAACTACTTCCCCAATGGTCGCCCTGAATGGGTCACAAATTTGCACGCACTGGCTCTGAAAAGGAGCGCATTCTCCCCCGGTTTGTGCAAAAGGCGGCGCCACTGGCCTGTCTCCTCCTCAGTGCATGTGTGTTCCATTAGAGCTCAGAGCAGAGAGTGTGTTTTCATAGCCTCTGGTGCAGCGTTCATAAAAATCATGATGATTTTAGGACTGCACCTTCATTTTTGGAATTTTCAAAACCTGTCCCTCTTACTCTTTTATTTTCTTTCCGCAAAACAAAAGCCGAAGGACTCCTTTAAGAAATTTTATACATTCCCGCAGAGTCCCAGTTTGTTGACCTTCAGGCCACTGGAGTAAAACCTTTCTTTTAAGTCCAGCATTCCCCATTGGGAAGCACTCCAGCCTTGGCTTTTTATGAGGAATTTTAACTGCTGGACTTAATTTAATTATTGTATTTTGTACATACTCTCAGAAGCCCCAGGGCAGGAGTTTTACTTTTTCCCAAACTTTAAAATAAAGAGCTCTGGACATGCACATTTCTGCTGGTGATGTTACTTCTTTTGCTTGAATTTCCAAGACCTGAATACCACGCCTGAATCTCTCTCTTTAGTGCCAGACTGCGGTTGGGTTTCGGCCGTGGCATCACGTTGCCACAGATACTGCTCGTGAGCAGTCACTGGGTTTTTTGGTGGGGAGCATAGGTCTCAGAACAAGAAAATGACAACCCTTTCCAAAACGGAGCAGCCTTTGAAGAACTGGGTGGTTCTGGAGACGCCGTTTTCAAAGACAAGGGTCCCTTGGCAGCCGTGTTCATGAAATCAGAAGCACATGAAATCAGAGCCCATGAGTCTGGTCAGATCCCATTTGTCCACAGAACTTCCATGAGGCTCCCCCCAAATGGACTTTTAATTGCCAGTTGCTGTCAAATGTATTTGGGACCCTGGCAAGCCCAGATTGGTCAGTAGAGAACCCTGCTCCAGAAGTAGATTACCTGGTTCCAAGTCTTTCTTCAAGGTTCTCTGGATTGCTATAAGACATGCGCCCCCCACCCTCACCCCCAGCAGTTAGCAGCCCAGCACCTTTGTGCCACCTGTTACTGGTGCGCTCCACATCAACTCCCACTGTTGTCAGGGGCCAAGGAGCCAGTGCCGACTCTTGGCAATCTTAAAGGAAAGAGTAGAGAGTTCCCCAAGAGGGAACAGAACTTCCTCCCAGGAGCCAGAGTGAACCTGACTTTCTCATTGACCTGAATTTCAAGTTTAGGATTATAAAAATAACAGCTTTTTTGGTGCCAAAAAAGAAAGATCAGAAGAGAACCTCAGGCATATCATCTAGTCCAGTAACTCTAGATCCAGGCTGTATCTTAGGATTACCTACTAAATTAACAGTAAATAACATGCAATTATGCTCATCCAACCCTTCATTTTGCAGACATACCTAAAATTAAATGTGTCAGATACAATACTATAATATGATTTAGGAGTCTCTTTTTTTTTTGGGGGGGGGGCATCACTGCTCTCCGGTGGTGGGAGTAGGAGGCCCAGCCCCACTGCTGGAATTGAACCTCCATCCCAGTAGGCTGCAGTCCCGTGCACAACCACTACGCCACCGGGGCTCAGCCCTACAATTACTTCATGATACAAGCTCTTTCTTAAACACGGATGAGTAGCACCGGCTAATCTCTGAAGAGAAAGACCAGGTGATGACTGTAACGGTTCAAAACAGCTGACTGCCCCGGAGCCCCGGCGGCCCGAGGACAGGGAGAAACTGCCCGGGGAAGCTGGGGGATTGTAACTGTCTAGAGGACCAGAAAGCCTCCCCTTTCTGCCTCAGCAGCTGGTGGTTTCCAAGAGCTCCTCTGCAGCTAGCACAACCCATGATGCCACCAGAAAACCCGTGGAGGCACTGTTTGGGCGGCCCTGAATTACAACCACCCCCCTGCCGGGTGCGAGGCGGGGCAGGGGGTCTGTGGCCGGCTGCTAGCCACCAGATCAGCCGTTAGAAACCGCCACCGGAGGGGTGGGTAGGTGAATGAGGTGCATATGGAATAACTGACCGGAACAGAACTTCGTCTAAAACACGCTAAAAAGTCCACTGGGCCTCCTACTCCCACCACCAGGGCAGTGATGCCTGAAAATTTAAAAAAAAAAAAAAAAAAGTCCACTGGGCAGTTCACATTGTCTGTCCGAGCAGGAGGTGGTTTCGTTCGAACTGCTGACAAGCGGCATATCTCGAGTGTGGAGCAGGACTTCCTGACTTCACTGGTTAGCTGCTGAGTTATCTTGGATACGTCACTAATCTTCCTGGGCCTCGGTTTTTATTTTCTGTAAAACGGGTAATAAATGGACTGGATGACAACTCATATGACTGTCTTGAGACTTAAATGAGCTCATAGCTGTATAGAATAGTGTCTGGAACAGGCTGAGCCCTGGTGACGTAGAGGTTGTGTGCGGGACTGCAGTCCACAGGGCTGACAGTTCAAATCCAGCAGTAGCTCTCCAGGAGCAAGGCTGGGCAGGGCAGTGATGCCACACACAAAAAATATATAGTGTCTGGAACATGATAGGCACTGGACAAAGGTCAACTGATATTGTGATATCGGTATGATTACAGCCACCTTAAAAGGATGCTACAACTTTAGAAAAAAAGTATAAAAAAATGTTAGCAATTACTGTGTTTGGATGATGAGATTACAGGTGATTTTTAGTTATTTCCGCCTTTTTATAGTTTTCCTTAAATATTCAAGCTTGACACTGCTTTGGGCCATTATATGGTGATGTTTGGACCAGAGAGACCCTCAAAGATCTTTTTTTTTTTTTGTGGGCATCACTGCCTTCAAAGATAATTTTTTTCTTTTTTTTTTTGGGGGGGGGGCCATCACTACCCTCAGGTGGTGAGAGTAGGAGGCCCAGCCTTTGCTCCGTGGAGCCGGAATCGAACCTCCATCCCAGTGGGCCGCAGTCCCGCGCACAACCACTACGCCACCGGGGCTCAGCTCAAAGATAATTTTTATATTCCAATAGCAACCAGTCGTCAGGGGTCTGGGCTTGCGGCTCCAAAGGGCTCCCTCTGGCTTGTGCCTTTTCTCCCAGGAAGGGAAGGGTGTGGCTGTGTTGAGTGGTGAAAAGTGGCCCAAGATGGGCAAGAAAGTCCCCTACATTCCAGTCCCCCTCCCTGTAAGCAGTTGCCCTCTGTGGGGTCCTCCTCCCAGCATGGCAGCAGAGAACTACGGGTCCTCCCTGGGGGGAGCACGCGCCGGCTCTCTGCTCAGTTGCTTCAGGTGGGCTTCACCCTCCAACCTCTCCTTCAGTAGCCAGGGGCACCAGTCCCTGTATGGGAGCTTGCTTCTTTTGTGAGAGCAAAGATCTCGGCAGGTCTTTCCACCTAGCTCCCCTGTAGTTACAGCGCATCAGGAAAAGGAGTTCTTGTGACATGGCCTTGGCGGTAGGAAAGAGGTAGGAAAAAAGTCGCTGGAAAAATGTAATGCTTCCCTCCAGCTCGGCCCTCTTGGGGTCCCTTCTGCCAGAGGGAGGGCCATCCGCTCTGTTTACACACCTGGGCCTGGTGTGAAGGGAGCCTGGGAGGAGGGCGGCTCTCTGACCCTTTGTGGAATGATCTTTGCTTGGGAGCGGCACACTACAGACCCGCCTTCAAAGCAGCGCCAGAAGCCAAGTGTAGTAGCTGTCGTCATCTAATATACCGCTGGCCACGTTTCATGTAGCCAGCGAGGGGGGACAGCGCTGTCTCCCGTGGTGGGAACCCAGCCTTTCTTGGGTCAGCTCCTCCAGACCCAGAGGGTTTTCCCAACGTTAAACATTAAAGCCCTGGGCGCGTACATGGGATGAGAGTCACTGCCGCAAGTCTATTTTCTCACACAGGATGGGGGGGTTGATAAGTTACAATTAAAGATTGGTGAGTTTGGGCATTGTCGTCGTTTGGTTTTGTGAGATGGACATTAATGTCAAATTGAGAGAACACCAATAGCATTGTTTTATAACATCTTCTTTTGCGGTTGGAACTAAGCTCCAGAGACAGAGCTCTGTCACTTTGCACATCACTGGTGTCCAACGTGGTGCTGGCCCTGAAATAATTTCTGCTGCGATGGGTGAAGGAGGAAGAGAGGCTGCCCAGGGGGACATCGACTTTATCTTGATGGAGGTGGAACAATTTGGCAAAGCATATCAATAATGGTTGAGCAACACAAAGAGTAATATCAGGGCACTGAATTATACACGTAGAGGTTATTGAATTGGAGAATGTTTTGCTGTGTATATTTTTGCTACAGTTAGAACAAAAATAATGACGTGAATAACAATGAGTGCAGGGAAGAAGAAACTATTGAAGAATCGTGGTGGTGATTGTACGACTCTTCTTGATGTGATATGATTATAGGGTAGGAATTGTGTGACGTGTGGATGAGTGCCAGTAAAACTGCTAAAAAGATGTGTGCTGACTAACTGAAAAAGCAAAGGAAATCATGAACAGTGTTCTCTCGAGGCAGAACGAAGAAATGCACTCTGGTGGTGGAGCCAGACACATGAATAGCAAATGACTCAAACACAATGTGATTTATTCCTAAGATTATCCTCCTGAAACCCACACCCACTGCCATTTAAGTAATCACAAAGTCATTAGTCCCAGGTTTACGTAGTCTTGCTGGATTGCTCTTGTTGTAGGTGTGTATAAAGGGCAAATATGAGTCCCTAAAGCAGGGGGTTGTTGTGAAGACGCAGTTAATGTTTATGAAACATTCCAGACATACTAAGTAGCAAGTAGAAATCTATCTTTCCTGGGATCCAGAACTTTCTGTTTGACATCCCCTTGGTCAGGTTTCTCTCATCACTCCGGTCCTCCTTTGGACATGCCAGATTATTGTCCTCTGAGCTGGGAAATTAAAAGGTATTCTGAATAACCCAGACTGCTAATCAACTTAAGTATTCTTCCCAACTGGGTCTGAAACCTTTTCCAAACATGGCGTGGGCAGATGGAATATAGAACCTCGTGGCTGTCCCCTGACATAAACATGGCCTTTATGGCCGGCCTCCGGGTTGTTTTGCCGATTGGATACACAGCGCTGCTTTTCAGGCCCCCTGCTGCCAGGAGCCACACTGCCAATGCCCTATGACTGATGTGTCCAGCTCCCAAAACGTTCTCCCAGCCCTCCCTCCTGAGACAACACCAGGAGAGGGGTTCTACTTTGCACAATACACAAGAGCGCCACCAGCTTTGAGCACACTCCACGGCCCCCTAGTCTCACCCTTTGACCTTAGCTGAGCAAGTTACTTAACCTCTCTAAGCCTCATATTCTTTCTGGGTAAACAGGAGGTGTGACTAGAGGGCCGTGAAGTGTTGTGAGCATTGGACACGCAAGTATATGGAAGCACTCAGCTGGGATAGGCTGATGAGCCCGCGTGAGCCCTAGGAGAACATCAGCCCTGCCAGTGCGAGGCCGGGCTGCTCCTGTGCGTGCCACTCTTGGGCCCCCAGCCCCCAGAGTTAACTCCACGTCGGCCCAGCTCTGACCCTCTGGGAAAGAGGAGAAGGCTGGTGGGGGGCTGGGGGCATATGCCCACCACTGCAGACCCCATGAAGAGACACAGTGTGAGAAGGAGAGTGTCTTCTCTTGGCATGGGCCAGTGGGCACTGTCTCTCCCATATGCCATCTTGGCGCAGCACTGATTCTTTGAGGCGTTGCATCGTGGAGACACGCTCAGTAGCTCGGCCCAGCTGGACCTCGGGGTATGAACGACTCATAGCCCGAGTCTCTAGCTCTGGTGGCCCAGTGGGTCATGCCACGGGCTGCTAACGGCAGGGTCAACAGTTCAAACAAGAGTTCGGTCACTCTGCAGAAGAAAGATGTGCCATAAATAGCCATAACTCTTCTCAGGCTGAGGAATCACCTGCGTCCTTCTACTCTGCCATAGGGTCGCTCTGAGTCACAATGGACTGGATGGCAGTAGGTGTTTCTTTTTTTTTTTGGGGGGGGGGTCATCACTGCTCTCTGGTGGTGGGAGTAGGAGGCCCAGCCCCACTGCTGGAATTGAACCTCCGTCCCAGTGGGCCGCAGTCCCGCACACAGCCACTACGCCACCGGGGCTCAGCCCGGTGTTTCTTTTTTATTCCTTGGTTTATCCCACTTCAAAGCAGTGCCTTTGTGGTATAAAGGTAAGGGCACAAAGGTTGGCAGTTTGAGCCCACCTAGGAGAGCCTCTGCAGCCCAGCCTGGTGGTCTGCTCCTATTCAGACCTCACGGAGCAGTTCAACTCTGTATACAAGTGATCATGGACTTGGATTCAACTTGGTTACAATGATCTCCAGCTCTCCGCTTCGAGGTCCATGCTTGGCACGAACAGTTTGCACTTGACCCTTAAGGCAAAGGCAGTTGTTTCTGATTGCAGCTATTGAAAAGCACAGCTGTCTGTAATCCGCAGAGCTGCCACACATTGGAATGAACCAGACAACAACAGGTTTGGTTGTGTACGCTTCTGGGAGGGTGGCCATTTCCTGAGCCTTGGCCGCCTCCCCCTTTGACTCAGCCTCTTCCCTCTGAGCGCAGCTTGCTTTTGCCAAGTAAGGGTATGACGCCCTCATCCCACAAGAGCGCCGAGAAAGCGACCCTGCAAATCCCGCTGTTCCTCGGAAGCACAGAGTCAGGACTGGCTTCTGTGCAACATCTCTGGGACAGCTCCAGAACCCTCCTCCCCTCCCGAAGAAGCAGAATTGTCGTTTATCAGCCAGTCAAGAAGAATCTGTGGTTTTGAACTGTGGTGCTGGAGAAGAATACTGAAAGTACCATGGACTGCTAACAGGACAAACACATCTCTCTTGGAAGATGTAAGGCCAGAGTTTTTCTAAGGGATAAGGGTGACGAGGCTTTGCCTTACATAAAATGGATCTGGGCTGAGTGGTGGCGTAGTGGTTGTGCACGGGACTGCGGACCACTGGGATGGAGGTTCAATTCCAGCAGTAGGGCTGGGCCTCCTACTCCCACCGCTGGAGAGCAGTGATGCCCCCATCCCCCCCAAAAAAAGCATACATTGGATCTATTGTCAGGGGAGACCAGTGCTGGAGAAGGACTGCATGTTTGCTAAAGTAAAGGGACAGTTAAAAACGGGGAAACTCTCAGAGATAGATTGACACGTTGGCTGCCACGACAGGCTCAAGAATGGGAATAATTGTAAGGAGGATATGGGACAAGGCAGGGTTTCACTCTGTTGTGCAGACGGTGGCTATGGTAGTTACATCTGTTGTCAACTTGAAACTATTTAGAGTGAAGAGGTGAAGTTTAGCCTGTCAATCAGGTTGCATCTTGATGACTTCATTTGGAGGCTCTGCAGAGATGAAACAGCTCATGGGAGGGAGGGACACACAGTCCCTGTGAGACATTCCTGCTGACAAGCCACAGGGAGCTATGCTGATGGCAGCCAGAGTCTGGGAGCTGAAGGAGCCACGTGCTGAGCTGCTTCCACCGCCACAGAATCCACGAGACTTTCCACCCACTGGCCTGTGATCTTCCTGCGCTTGGTGTTATTGCATGTGTTGTGTGAATCTGAAGAAGGATTTGCATATCAGACATATGGGCGAATATCGGACTTAGAGACTTAATCTGGACGAGGCTGGAATGTTTTCTTACTGTACAATTGCCCTCTGATACACAGCACTCTCTTACACGTATTTTCCGCGGCACTGGATTGGTTTCTCTGGTCTACCCGCACTAACACAGTTGCTATAGAAGCTAGAGCCGAGTCAATGACACCAAACAACAACAGATGGTCAGGGCCACCCCCGCCCCCCCAGGCCAAACCCTGCGCCCGGCCTGCCAGAGACTGTCAACATGCCCATCGTAGTCTCCACCATGGTCGGGGGGACAGCACAATCATTTTGGGTGGAAAGCTGCCCTACACTCCTTCCAAGCCACATCGAGCCTGCGGCCTCCAGCGGGTTCCGACTCCTGGCAATCTTCAGGACCCGGCAGAGCTGCCCCCTGGGGTTCATGAAGGAAGCCGCCTGGCTCCACCCCGTAGGTTTGAACCACTGACCTTTCGCTTCACCCCCACGCCCCAGGCTCCTTCACTTGCCAGCCTTGCTAGCGGTGAGCTTACAGAATACCAGGAAGCCGTGTTCTTGCAGGGAGGGCGAGGGAGGCAACAAAGAAATGGTGGCCCATTGAAATGTCTGCATTAAAAATGGATCTGCGTGAGGTGCAGCCGCCTGTCTTCATTGCTCCAAAGAGGTTTCCTGGGTCATTTTAAGAACGGCTTCCGCCTTGGCTTCCCAAGAAAGGTGAGGCTTTGATGACCAGGAAGTGGGTTGGGGGCATCGTTTGCGGGGGGGGCGGGGGGTGGGGGGGGAGGCGCTATGTAAATTGAAAGTCCTTTTGCTCTGAGCGGCTTTCCTGAAAGTTCACACCGTGCGAAACATTTCTCGAGGGCACACAAACTGCAAATGGTATATAAAATTAAATTTTCTGATTAAGATCTGCATTGTTGGACCTCCTGCAGTTTGCCACCATTTTGCTGAAAGAAGACACTATTTGC
>PVJH01045993.1:0-12091 GCA_004026705.1 Nesogale talazaci | reverse complement strand
TGTGTGTGTGTGTGTGTGTGTGTGTGTGTGTGTCCTCGCACAGTGCTCAGACCAGAATAGGTGCTCACTAAAACCAAGCTCATGGTCGGCTCACAGTGACCCTGTTAGCAGGGTAAAACTGGCCCTTTGAGTGTCCCACACTGTGACTCTTTACAGGACCAGAAAGCCCTGCTGTATCCCTGAGAGCTATGCATTAATTTAGAAAGGGGATGACTTAAGGTAAAGTGACCAGATTTTAAGCGGGAAGGGGGGGAGGGTTCTTGGTTAAATTTTGGTCTATATGGAGCAACAAAAATTTTCATAGAACGCAAAAATAGTATTGCAATATATTTATTTTAATTTTAAAATGCCGCAGGACGTTGTTAAACTATTAGAAAGCAGGACCTCTGGTCACTTTACTTTAAGGACACTTCTGTCTGCAAAGTTCTTGAAGTTAACAATGTATCCTGAAAATAACAGACTAGGTCTCCTCTCATACAAGATTCTTGCCCTGCGTGAGACCACTCTTCCACCAAACCACCGCAAGATGCCCACCTCCTCTGACCGCCCAGCTCACCTCAAGTGAAAATTCAAGCGCTTCAGAGGTGGCACCACCACACACCAGTGCAGCTTCAAGCGAGGGCATTGTGGGAAGGTTCCAGCCCAAGCCACAAAATGAGGAGACTGCTTCTGGTTAATGACTTATTAATCCTTACAGTTGGGGTTATGCTGGCATGTCCGTGGCCTCACGAGGACACGCATGCTTGCTCATCAGGTCCCAGACATGGGTTGAGAGGCCATAATTATCCTCCACAGAATTTTGACACTTTGTTCCCAAATAGCCTGTGGGATTGGATTTCTGAGATCTGACTGCATATATATGTATAGATATGTTTGCCATTATTGTTTAGATAGACTATAAGACATTACAGTAGAGGAGTCCCCAGTTTATGAACAGGCTGTATACCTCAGGACTGCGAATGGCACACAAGCCCATTTCACCCATAATGCCCGGCAATCTAGAACCCTCCCTGCTATTTGCATTCTGTCCATCAGAGGCTTCCACGAGGGACAGGAGGACAGTGTAGTGGGCAGAGTCAGGTCAGAAAATAGGGAATGAGAGAGCGAGCCATGACAGGAAAAGAGTGGCCAGCCCTCAACTGCAGGGGACTCCACAGTTACCTGAAAAGAGCTGACAAGTAATTTGAGAAACATTGAAGCACCCGTGCAAATGAAACAAGACACATCGGTGGGCTGAAACTGGCCCATGTTTACAAGCTCCTCTTGGTGAACACTGCTTCTTTTGAGAGAAAGCATTTTCACCCTGACAATCTACATGGGAGTGTAGCTCCCCTCTTCTGGAAAGAGGGGATGCTCTTCCTGGGCACTGCCGTGGATAGCTCCCCTTGAGTCAGCTCCTGGCTCAGGGCGACCCCCAACTCAGGGCCACTCCACACACAACTGGAGCTTCACAGTCCCTGCTTAAAACTCTTCCTTTGCGGGCTGAGCCCTGGTGGCGTAGTGGTTGTGCGCGGGACTGTGGCCCACTGGGACGGAGGTTCAATTCCAGCAGCGGCTCCACAAGAGCAAAGGCTGGGCCTCCTACTCCCACCATCAAGGGCAGTGATGCCCAAAAAACAAAACAAAACAAAAGTTAAAAAACCTCACTGCCATCGAGCCAATTCTGCCTCATCGTGAGCCTGTAAGGCAGAGTCGAACAGCCCCCTTGAGCTTGAGAGTGCTGCTCTTTGCTGGCGTCGCAAACCTCGTTCTTTCTCCCGGGAGCAGCTGGCCTTGTGGTTAGCAGCCCTCCCGCTCCCCCCCACCCCCCACCCCCAGCAACCACGACCCCACCAAGGCTACTGCTTGTCTGGTTATAGAGGTTATATGGGATCACGGTGGGAAAAATTAAATGTTCCCCTCCTGAACACAGTTATTGATAATAATGATTTGTATTTTCAGTATTTTCCTTTACCTTTTTTTACATTGTCCAATACATGAAGAAATGTCCAATACAATCCATTCAAACAATATAGAATTGGGTAAAGGCTGAGCCATAAAAGTCTCCCTCTGAGGGCTGAGCCCCGGTGGCGTAGTGATTGTGCGCGGGACTGCGGCCCACTGGGACGGAGGTTCAATTCCGGCAGTGGGGTTGGGCCTCCTACTTCCACCACCGGAGAGCAGTGATGCCCCCCCCCCCAAAAAAAACGGTAACACTGTTTGTAGAAATGGAAGCCGATCAAAATGCCAACAGCTTTCCATGTCAGGAGAGATACAGCCTTGAAGGATGATACAGGGAGCATTGGGAGAGTCTTGCAGTTTCACTGAAAGATTCTCTAAAAGCCAAGTCTTTTACTTATGGATTTTTCCTTCCAGGCAAGAGAATATTTAAAATAATATCTCACACTTAAAATGTCCAATTTCATACAAAACATACAAAGAAAAACTGTGCTTTCCTTCACCCCCACAGCAACCATCAGCAAGGGTACATTCCTTGTGACTCTGAGCCATGAACAGAACTTTCCTGCCTGGGAGATAGACAGGTGGGCCACACACAGCAGGAGGTGCCCACGCTCCCTGTCTCATGAGTCTCATCACCACAGACAGTCCCAAGATGGCACTGTCATTTAAAATTCACATCTTCATAAAATGCTCCAGCCCCTGCCTGCCTCCTTCACAGTGGGCTTTTAAAGGGAGACCCTCCTCCTGGGATCTGGCTTCCCTCCCACGGATAGTCATGTGGATTGAATTGTATCCCCTCAAAACAAGTCTGCAAATCCTAAACAAGGGGACCTAATCCCATTAAAAGCCATGTTCTCTTTGTTGTGTTAATGAGAGCGCAGCAGTGTCCTGTGTGCCCTGATGACTTCCAGATAGCTGAAGGCAGAGAAGTCAGTAGACTTGGGGCTCCTGGGTGACAGGAAATAAGGGTGTGCTGGGGTGGACTAGCCAAGGCAAGGCTTCCCCGAGCAGACAGAGGCGGCCTTTCCTGGAGCTGGGGCCTCCAATTCACCGTGCGCTTCCGGGCTGTGAGGAAACTCATTTCTGCTCTGTAAAGCTTTCAGTGATGGTCTTTCTCTTATTACTGCACTATTTCATCAAATGCCAAAGGCAGGGAGGCACTGAAGGGGACACAAAAGAAGAGTGTTGTCATCTACAAGACCCTCCATACACAACGCCCTCTCCACACTGGTTCAGGATGAGCCAGCGGGCGCCAGCCCTTGGCTCTTTGAAGTCCTTCCTGATTCAGTGTGGGTGCTGGGGAGCCATGCTGGTCAGCTCTAACAGAATGTGGGTTTGGAGCCCAGGGAAGCTCCCCGCTCAGTTTGAACCCACCAAAGCAGCGTCCTCTATTTACTACTCTCTCTCGTTTAAACATGACCTGGAATATAATTGGGCTGAGGGTGGAAGACTGCCCAGCAAACTCTTTCCGGTCCCATCCTCTTAAGCAGCTGGCCCTGCCATGTCGGCTGCCATGCACAGATGTGTCAGCACTCTCACTACTGCCACCCAGGGTTCGGGTTCGGCGTGCCCCTCTGCCCTACCTGCCTTCTACCTGCTGCTCTCTGGCTCTTATATAGGTGGCTGCTCTAAAGACCACACTCCTCAGGGTTTATTTTGCAGACCTATCTACTTATCATTTACTTTTATATTGTCTCTGGATTACTAGCCTGGCTCATTCCAGTTCGTTTTTGGTTTTCCTTTTTTGTAAGTTGGGTGCCAGCCGACAGATGTTTTGCATTCAACACTCCATGCACGTCTTATCTCATGCCACTGATTGCAGTCCGCAAGCCCTGGTGGCCCAATCCCACTGCTTCCCTTGTTCCCGTTCCTTCTCTTTGCCAAACTCTTTGGAGCAAGCCGCCTGTGATCTCAAATCACCATCAGCCACCTCCCCGTGTTGTCTTCCCCTCACAGATCTGTCTAGGGTTTCACTGAACCATGAGCCCTGAGGGTGGGTTCATTTCCAGGCCTGCACAGGGACTAAGAGCCAGTGCTCAGTTTGTAGCCAACCAGGAAGTCTAGTCATAAGGATTTGCAGTTCTGCTCTGTTCAGAACTTTCCCAGGTGAAAGCTGACAGTGCAGCTGGTTCTTCTGGCCCTGTGTCCTAGACACTGGTGTTCTCGGGGTCCCTTAGTCCAGTGGGTTATCTTCAAGTTCTGTCGCTCCTTGTTCCCTCTTCACCGGGGTGATGCACCACTCCACATCACCCTGTCGCACCTCATTGTACCCTGCCCTGGTTCCTTGTGCATCACTATCTCCAGGAACCCCAGTGTCTTTTTAAAGAGCATGACGTTGTTCTGGAATATTTACTACATGTCATTGTTCTTAATATCATTTACTGACTTCCAAATGTCCATTGTAAATCACTGTGGAGTCGGCATGTTGAGATTGCCTTCAAGACCCTTTTTTTTTTCATGCACAGACTGACATCTCCCATTCACTCAGGGACACATGGCTCTGGGCCCAGTCATGATGTGATTAAGGTCCCAAACTAGCCCCTAAGAGCGAGCAGTGTCTGTCCCCAGAGGGCATGGCCAGTCAGATGAGTCCATGCAGGAGCCTGGGTTCTTCCTGAAGAAAAGAATCACTGTGAATTATGTCACCTCAAGACAGACCTTGGAAGCCACTTACCCCAAATAGGCAAGATGTCAGAACATTCTTTGATTAAAATAATCATGAGACCCACCTAAGAAACCCCACAGAACACAGCTATTCGGTGGCGGGACTGTCTGATCGCTGCTGGTGTGGGAAGGCAGCAGTTCTCAACCTCTGGGTCTCAATCCCTTTGGGAGTCGAACGACCATTTCACAAGGGTGGCCCAATTCATAACAGTAGCAAAATTACCATTATGAAGTAGCAAGGAAAATAATTTTTTGGTTGGGGGGTCACCACAACTGAGGAACTAGGATCTTGACATTAGGAAGGTTGAGAACCGCTGCTCTAAGGGGTGATGAAGAGTTTCAAGGTGGAAGAAGAGTTAATTTCATCAAATGACATCAATAGGAAAAGAATTAAATGACCCATAGTGGTGTTTAGAGTTTTAAATTATAGATGACTATTCACATAACTAGATTTTCTTCTAGTCTGCTTCAAGACTGAGAGTCTTCATATTCTCTTCTTATAGATCAATAAAATTTAGGTGGCAATTAATTTTGGAGCATCTGTACCACAAGAAGAGTTTTTGTTGTCTCGAGTAATTGGATGCATTCTAACAGCAATTGTGAAAGCCCAAGCCTCTAGTACTCAGATACCAACACAAATGGAAACTTTAGAGGCGGGGAGAACAATGAAACAGCACCGCTTAGTGGTAAACAGTAGAAATTATCAGTAAATGTGACCAAACCAAAACCAATTTCACTGCCATGGAATCCATCCTGATGCTCTCCAAACTCATAGGACAAGGTAGAACAGCCTCTGTGGGTTTCTGAGACTGTTAATTCTTTACCAAGTACAAGACCTCATCTGTCTCTCAAAGAGCGGCTGGCAGTTTTGAACTGCTGACCTCATGGTTAGCAGTCCAGTGCATAACCATCATACCAGCAGGGTTCTGGTAGGTTGACAGCACAGTGAAATTTTTGGTGAGACATACAATCAGTATGCACAAAATCATTTTTTTAGGAAAAGGAAATTAGAGCTACAAAACATTTTAGTGTAATCATTGCAAAGTGGATTATGGGGATTCATGAGACGTTTAGAAAAGCCAAAAGGGAGCCATCGTATCTGCTGGGTAAAGTGAAAACCCAGCATTAACAGCCTTTACCATATTGGAAATTAAATTATCTCCAGTACAAGTAGCAGTGTAATCTCAGAAGCCATTTGTCCCAACGACTCTTCCGCTGAGCTGGCGCACAATGGACAGTGAGCCAACTCCTGAGATAAATGGGGTGTTTTTAAACATTTACATGGCATTTAGAATCATGGGCTTATTAATACCAATACCCAGCAACATCTGTCCTGCTAGTCATATGTTACAGCTAGAATCACTAAAACTCAGGGAAGCTAGACCAGAGGCATGGTTAATACTGGAACTTTTTGGAAAGAAGGGGAAGGAATGGGGAGCTGATATTAAGGGCTCAAGTGGAAAAAGAATACTTTGAAAATGATGGTGACATACGTGCAAATGCGTTTCATCCACTGGATGGATGTACAGATTGTGATAAGAGCTGTAAGAGGCCCCAATAAATGTACAGGGGGGGGATATTGGAACGTCGTTGTTTCCTTTTCCCCCCTCCTCATAGCTGCTTCATCCGTGGCCCACTATCCAGAATGAGTCCCGTTCTAGGCTCTAGGCTCTCACCATTTACAGCCTTAGAGTTGGCAGCAGACAGCATTTTTTATAAACTGCTTGGGGTCAAGAGACCATGTTAAAAAATTAAAAGATTTTTAAAAATTAAAAGATAAAAATATTTAAACACTGTTGAACTGATTTCAATTCATGACAACTTCCTGGAATTGTGCAACTCTGGACAATTATTTCACTCCTCTGTTTCGTCTCCTGCAAAATGTGGTTAGTGAGTGCTCCATAGTCCAGGCACAGTCGTGATGAAATGAGCAAAGGGCTTTGAGCCGTCCTAGAACCTTGTAAGTGCTTGTGAGATCTCGGGTGAAGTTAGCCGGTGCTGCTTGGATGCCCGCCTCTTCACCCTCCTGCGTTTCAAGATGCACACTAGCTATCGGTAATGGGAAATTACTTGGGAGAAGGAGACTTTGACAGGCCCTCAGTGTTCTCCCATTCAAGGACCCTCCTGCTTAGCTTCCAGGTTCAGGCACATTCGGGGAGGGAGGCCATAGACTGGACCTCGAGGTTCCTTTTTGTTTGCTGGTTGGTTTGGTTTGGTTTTGTTTTTTCCGGACTTCAATGTTATTTGGCATCCATCAGTATTGTTTAGATAGGTTTCCACAGGAATGTTTGTGTTGTAGTAATTTAAAATTAATAGACTATTTCAAAGTTTGTTCAATAATCCACTCAAGCCCTTGGAGTTTACCTTCTGGAATTTCCCTTATACATTGAGTCCCCCCATCACCACCACCGCCCCTTCCCCCGTCTTCTTGGTCCTTTGAAAAGGTGCCCCTTCCTTCCTAGGCTAAGCTCTTGATGAGCCCTTCTGATTAGAAAGGAGACTTGCTGACATTGCACTCCCTGGGCACATCTGCAAGAAAGCACGCCAAGGCGCCGGGCTCCTCTGCAGTGTAAGCACACTGGTGCTCAGCCTGAAGATTGAAGTCATGCACCAGGGAAGCCAAGCCGTGCTCGGAGATTTCCATCAGCAACGCAGCACTGAGGACTTGTCGCTGCATTCTGCTATCTGGACATCAGCCTATCCGTCAGCACCCAGGCTGACAAGGAAAGGAAAAACCAAAAGAGAAGCAAACTGCCAACCATCCTTTGTGGTTGCCAGGCCCAGTGTGGCGGTGTGTGGCAAGGTGGCCCAGACCAAAGCACCGCAGACCACTGGTAGCCAGCTGGCTCCTGGGGGCTGCACAATGAAGACTGCTTGTTCAAATCCTATGGGGCCCCCCAATGACATGCCATCTGCACGCGCGCGTGCGCGCGCGCACACACACACACACACACACACACACACACACACACACTGTGCCAGGGGAGAATGTGCTTGCTCCTGGTGGTCTGCTGATGAGAAGACGAGAAGATGATAGGCAAACCCACCTTACAGAAGTCAGTTCTACTGCATAGCCGCACATGGGACCACACTGCGAGTCTGAGTTAGGTCATTGGCAACAAGTTTGGGTTTTTGTTTTTTCCTAGAAGTTCTTAAGGCATTCCATCAGAGGTTTTCATATCTCGTGGTAAGTTTTGAGGGAACCCTGGTGGCGCGGTGGTCAGGTGCTCGGCTGCTAACCAAAGCATAAAGAGTTGAAGCCTCCACAGGAGGAAGATGGAGCAGTCTGCTTCTGTAACGATGTACAGCCTTGCAAACCTTCTGGAGCGATTCTGCCCTATCCTACAACCCTGCTATGAGTCAGGAGAGGCTCAACGGCAGTAGATTTGGGATTTTTAAGGTTTTTTAAAACAAATAGTCATGCTACGCTTGGACAAAGATACTTAGGATCCTTTGTAAACTGAGGCTGTTTTAGCTAAGGTAAGGCTAACTGCTGATGCCAATTTCTCTTAAGAGTCTACTTTTTCGGATGCTCTCACTGAGGAAGGCAGGACCCTACTGCACACTGTTCTTCAGGAAAGCAAGCCAGTGAACCTCTGCCATCGTCATTGCCAGCTTCCCCGATCCCTGGGCACTGGTGTCCAGTCATTGGAACAGGGAGGAGAACTCAGGGGTCAGGCTTGGAAATGGCACGATTACACCCTGCCAGCTACAGCTCAGTCATATGGCTACACCGATCTGCAAAGAGGGATGGAAACGTGGCTAAGCTGTGTGCCTGGGAGAAAAAGGAGGTCATGACTTTGCCACACTGCATTCTGCTATCTGGGAATTAGCTGTCCACCCACACCCAGCTAGACCAAAAAGAAGGAAGTTTCCACCGCAGGAAGCCCCATATTTACCTTGAACCTTGACTCTCATAAGTCGGACAATGAGCTGCAGTGATGTGGGTAGCAAAGAGGAGACATAAAAAGTGGTGAGCAGAGGGACGGACAACAGAAAAGTTGGGGAAGGACGTCATCAGTCAGTGTAAGACATGACAAAATAATAACTTATAAATTATCGAGGTTAAATAAGGGGAGGGGAAAAGGATGAGGGGTGGGGATGCTGAGCTGATACTAAGAACTCAAGTAGAAAGAAAATGTTTTTAAAATGATGGCAACATAAATACAAATGTGCTTGACACAGGGATGGATGTGTGGATTGGGATAAGAGCTATATGAGCCCCCGTTAAAATGATTAAACAAAATAAAATGAAACATGGTCAGCAGTAGGCTGTTCATGGAGAAAATGGATAGTAAGCTGAGCTGGTTTGGGGGTTGTTGTTTTTAAACAAAGGTTTAATATGAATCATTTAAGGCCAAGGGGAATGGACTTGTGTGTGTAGTGATGTGACTTTTTCTAGCCAATCAACGGAAGCCATATAATGACACTTCTAGCCAATCCTGTGAGGCTCTCTAGAAGTCTAATCTATTTCCATAGTGCTGACTCTGACTTACACCTCTAGGACAGAGATAACTGCCCAGCAGAGTTTCCAAGTTTAACTTTTTTTAGCATCACAGATTTAATAGCTTTGAAGCATAGTATTTCGCTGGATTTTTTTCCCAATAATTTTATTGGGGGCTCTTACAACTCTTATAACATTCAATGCACCCTTTGTATCAAACACATTTGTACACGTTGTCATCTTCATTTCCAAATATTTTCTACTTGAGCCCTTTGTATAAGCTAGTTTTCTTTGTCTTTACAGAAGCAGACCATCACATCCTTCTCCATGGAGCCACTCTTGGGTTTAAGACGTCGACCTTTTGCCTAACAATTGAGCACTTTACCACTGTGCTACTAGGGCCCCTTCTCCCTCTGACCCTCAAAGCATGTTCCGCACTGGAGAATGACAACACAGAGTTCGTCTCTGTGCGCGCATGACAAACCTAAAGCACTAAGATGGGGGTGGGGGCGGGCTTGCGTGTTACTACTGCATAAGCTAACATTTCCTGACTGATACCCTTTTTTTTTCCCCAACAAGAGGCAGCAGATGGCTTGTAAGCAAACAAACAACTAAAGAGGTACCTTTGTCCATGGTAGATCATCAGTTGCAAGAACGACAGGATCATGCTTTGTGTTTTTTAATGCCTAACTTGTACACTGGTGCCACGAAAAGTGATTGACCGGCCTTGCATTATTGAAAGTACTGATAAAACCAACTTTCAGGCTGAGCCCCGGTGGCGTAGTGGTTGTGCACGGGACTGCGGCCCCCTGGGATGGAGGTTCAATTCCGGCTCCCAGGAGCAAAAGGCTGGGCCTCCTACTCCCACCACCTGAGGGCAGTGATGCCCCCCCAAAAAAAAAAACAAAAAAAAGGGGGGGGCTGGTTTTCATTTTATCTGCATTGTTTCCCTTTTTATGTGTTAAAAATACATGAAATTACATTGACATCAATCCTATCCAAGTCCTTCCAGAAGATCCAGAAATATGCTCCCCAGTCCAGTCTATGAAGTAGGCATAACCCTGACACCCAAAGCAAACAGAACCACTACAAGAAAAGACAGACCATCATCTCTTCTAGATACAAAAATACTCAACAAGATACTAGTCAACAGACTCCAACAGCACATTAAAAGAAGTGAGATTTAGTCCAGGAAAGCAGGTACGGTTCAAGGTTAAAAGATCAACCAATTGGGGCTGAGCCCCGGTGGCGTAGTGGTTGTGCGTGGGACTGCAGCCCACTGGGACGGAGGTTCAATTCCAGCAGTGGGGCTGGGCCTCCTACTCCCACCGCCAGAGAGCAGTGATGCCCCCCCCCAAAAAAAAGAAAGAAATAATAAAAGATCAACCAATGCACCACACCACATAAATAGAACGAAGTAAAAGAACCACATGATCATCTCTATCAAGATGCCCACATGCCCACAGGAGCTCCAGTCTCAGAAATCCTGCGGGCAGTCCCACCCTGTCCTCCGCTGTTGATGGACTCAGGGTTTTGTTTGTTTTATGTATGTCTATTGAATAAATATGATGACAGGATACCATCCTGGTATACACCTTTTCTCATTTTAAACCACTCAGTATTCCTTTATTCTTTTCTAATAATTGCCTGTCTACATACAAGCTCTACAGAATAATCACAATAATCCCAATGTTATCCATAATTTGTTCTGACTGAAACAGTCAAATAAAAAACTTTAGAATAAAGGTAACATGAAGGACTTTTAAAACTAAACTATAAAACATTGCTAATCTCCAGGAGCAAGGCTGGGCTTACTCTCACCAGGGGGCAGTGATGGCCACAAAAAAAAAACATTGCTAACTATGTTTATCCAAGCACTATTCACATTAGCCAATGGGTGAGAACAACTTAATTCCCGTCATGAGCTAGAAGAATCATGTGGTATACACTTACAGAGGACTGCTCAGCCAGTAAGAGGAACCAAGCCTGACACATGCTACAGTATGAATGGAGCTTAAAGACATTATTCGGAGTGAATGCCAGTCCCCAGAGAACCAATGCTGTGTATAAAAAGATGGAAGAGGTTGAGTCCTGGTGGTGCAGTGGTTGTGTGTGGGACTGCAGCCCAAAGGGTTGACAGTTCAAATCCAGCAGCAGCTCTCCAGGAGCAAGGCTGGGCTTGCTACTACTACCAGGGCAGTGATGCCACAAAAAAAAAAAAAAGAAAAAAAGATGGAAACAGGCAACATATAGAGACCAAAGTTCATTAATGGTTACTCGTGGCAATGGGAGGACGGGTTACTAAGGGTGGGAAAATCACATTGATTGAGGGTAGGGTTGCAGTCAACCACTGTAATTGCTGGCAATAAATTACATCCCTGTAAAATGCTGACTGATTGAAAATATATATGAAATTAAAAATAAATATAACCTTTATAAGAGGACAAAATGTTTGCTTTATCTTTTGGCTCTTTTAGGGAGAGCAAGAGCATTAAATAGAAGGCACTCTATGACGGCTTTATTCCCACACGGGAGCCCTTGGTGGCAAAGCAGTTTGCGTTGGGCTTCAAGGTCGGCAGTTCAAAACCACCAAGTGCTCCAGGGCAGAAAGACGCATCTTTCTACTCCTTTGAGGCCTAGGGAACTCATGGAGCAATTCTGTCCTGTCCTATGGGGTCTTGTGCTTATGATGCTGCTGCTGTTGACTCTCACATGGGCCTCGGATGCCCTGACAGTCTCGCGGTGTCCTGGGCAGGCAGGGGGACCGGCTTCAGAAGCTCCCATCGAGGAGTCCGAATCTAGCCCCAGGGCTGTGCAGTTGCGGGTTCCGTTTGGTTTCGGGGTTCCGTTGCAAGAAGCTTTCCGCCACCTTCCCGGGAGGTGGCGTGCCTTCCAGGTTGCGCGCTCAATCTCCCGGCCACGCGGCTGCGGGCGCGCGGCGGGCTCGGGGGCCGGGGCCTGGTACCCACGCCGCGGCCCGCCCGTTCCGGCGGTTTCGGCCGCCGCCCGCGCGCAGCGGCCGGGCGAGCAGGGCCCAGGGGG
>PVJH01045992.1:0-12106 GCA_004026705.1 Nesogale talazaci | reverse complement strand
AATGATATGATTTTTGTGCTTTGATGCCTGATACCAGATTCTTTCCACACCGCATGGTCGCACAAGCTGGTGTGCTTCTTCTATGGTGGGCTTTGTTGCTCCTGAGCTAGATGTCTGTGTGCTTACCCTCAAGCCTTGAAGACCTCAGGCGCTATATCTTTTGATAGCCTGGTATCATCAGCTTTCTTCACCACTCTTGTTCATGCCCCCACATGTCCTCAGTGATTGTCTCCTCAGTGATCATCTCAGGAAGGTCCACCTACAGTGATACAATTTTTTCCTGTTTGATGTCTGAGCCCTGATCTTTTCAACACCTCATGGCCACACTGGCTGGTGTGCTGCTTCTCTGTGAGCTTGGGTACTTCTCAGCTAGATCTTCATGCTTTTGAGACCCCAGACGCTATAGCCTTTAATAGCTGGGTGCTATCAGCTTTCTTCACCTCCTTTGCTTATGCACCTATTTGACTTCAGTGATCATATTGGGCCGCTGAGCATCATGGAATACCAGATTAACGTGAGGGAGAGCAGGGTGAACCTAAGGCCCATTTGTGGCCAACTGAACACCCCCTTACAAAAGAGTAGAGGGGAGGAGATGGGCCAGTCAAGATGCAGTGAAGTAGTGATAAAACATATAACTTCCCCCTACTTCCAGAAGGCTTCCTCCTGTTATGATCCCCATTCTACCTTGTAAATCCAGCTGGACTGGAAGAGTAACACTGGTACAGTTGGGATCTGGATATAGGGAACACAGGACATGAACCCCTCAGTGGAGTTACCAGATAGGTGGAGGGAGCGTGGGGTTGAGAGGGGGAGCTGATTACAAGGACCTACACATCTACAGATCACCTCCTATCTGGAGGGTGGGCATCAGAGGAGTGGGCAAGGGGAGACATTGGTCAGTGGAAGATATGATAAAGTAATAATTTATAAAGTATTGGGGGTTGGTGGGGGAGCAAGGAGAGATGAGAAAAACTGATGTCAAGGGCTCAAGTGGAAAAGCAGGTATTTGGAGAATGATGCCGGCAGCAGCATGCGAAGTATATGTACTTATATATTATGATAAGCAATGAACAAGCCCCCAATAAAATGCTTTTTAAAAAACAGAGTGGCCAAAAAAGTAGGACTTTGTCTGCCTCTCATTACATCGTTTATTGTTATTGTTCTATTTAAGTGTGTAATGTATATGCATTTTCTTTTTCTATAACTGTGTGGTTTCTAAGTTGGCACGGCCCATCATTTCATTTCTACAACCGTGCTCCAGACAGTAAATTCCTCCCACCTCAAAAGTGTGAAAATCTGAGGATCACCCCCAATCACTACTTCCCTTACAATCTTCTGCTTTCTCCTTTGGGAGCCTTGGCACAGGTCCTACCTATGTTGGGCCAGTGAGAGGGAGATTATACATTCATCTCAGTTAATAATGACTACAATAATTAAGATCATGTTATTGAATTGATTGCAGTAATGATTACAGATATAACTTTTTAATCTATTCAAACCAATGAATTATACTATCCATTATACTATACTATACTATACTATACTATCCATTAATTATATATCAAAACGTTTTGTTAAAATGTAAGGCAGAGAAAGTTAGCACAGAAGGTTATGGCCACTCTGATCCTGGATAGCAAATGGGGTATTCTTGCTAAACTGTCTTGAACACAGCCCAAAAATGGAAGCTTATATTAAAAAAAAACTTTAAGAAAATTGAAACAGCAAAGGTGGGGGAAAAGGCCAGGAAAGTTGCACCAAACAATTTGTTTTTTCTTTATGACTATGCACCAGATCATTATCCCAGATCACCCTACAGCCCTGATCGTTCTCCTACAGACTTCTCTTTGTCCCCAAGAGTCAACATTTTAACGGAACATGGTTTGAGTCCCACATAGATGCCCAAGCTACTGTTTGGGTATGGTTTAAATCTGAAGAATTATAGTTCTGGAAATGATTATTGAAAGTACCATGAACTGCCAAAAGAACAATCAATTCTGTCTTGCAAGAAATGCAGTCACAATGCTTCTTCGAAGCAAGGACGACTTAGAAGCCAGAAGACTTTGTCTCAAGTACTTTGAGCATAGCAGGAGAAAGCCATCAAGCCATCATGCTTGGTGGAGGATAGATGCAGCCAGAGGAAGGGCCTCAAAGAGATGGCCTGACCGAGTGGCTGCAACCACAGGCTCAAATGGAGGAGCAGTTGTGAGGCTGGCACAGGAGCGGGCAGTGTTTCCTTCTGTTCTATGTGGGGCCATTTAATGATGCCCATTAGGGTAGGTAGCAATGAGTTGGAATCAAACTACTACTCAATGGCAGTAGCTTCGTTTGGGGAGGTTATTGACTTCTAAGGCTGCTAACTTCAAGTGCAGTAGTCTCAACCCACCTACTGCATCTTGGGAGAAAGATGAGACTGTGCCCTAAAGTTTACAGTCCCAGAAACACTACCTAGGGTCTCTAAGAATCCAGATAGACTTGATGGTAGTACATCAACAACTCAATGCCATCAAGTTGATTCTGACTTATATTGACCCTCTAGGGCAAAGTAGAACTGCTCTTATGTATTTTATAGGCTTACGGAAGTAAAAAACCTCATTTTTCTGCCTGGAAGTGGCTGGTGATTTCAAGCTATACTATAATTCAAAGGCATCGGTTCTTCGGTCTAACATCCAATGTTCAAATTTCACATGCATATGAGGCTATTGAAAACACCTTAGTCCTTAGTGCAACATCCTTTCTTTTCAACACTTTAAAGAGGCATTATGCAGCAGAGTTACCCAATGCAATGTATCCTTTGATCTCTCTTTTTTTAATTAAAAGATCATTTTATTAGGGACTCTTCCAGCTCTGATAACAATCCATACATCAATTTTGTCAGACATATTGTACATATGTTGCCATTACTCTTTTCTAAACATTTACTGTCTTTTTTGTCTGTTTAAGCTCTTAACGACTGCTTTCATGCTCACTGATTGTGGGTCCCAGTAAGACAAAATCCTTGACTTAAACTTCTCTCCATTTATCTCAATGTTACCTACTGGTCCAGTGTGAGGATTTGGGTCTTCTTTAAATAGAGTTGTAATAGGTAGTGAAGGCTGCCATCCTTGTTCTTCATTGCCAAGAGTTTCAAGTTCTCACTTTCAGCAAGCAAGATCGTGTCATCTGCATATTGCAGTTCTTAATAAGCCTTCCTCCAATGTTGATGCCACATTCTTCTTAATATAATCCAGCTTCTCTGATAATTTACCCAATGTAAAGATTGAATAAGTGTGGTGAGAGGATACAACCTGACACACACCTTTCCTGATTTTAAACCATGCAGGATGCCATTGTTCGAGTTGCACAACTGCTTTGATCCGTGTACAAATTCTGAATGAGCACAATGAAATGTGCTCCCTTCTGGAGTTCCCTTCTTCTAAAGTTTGTTAGAATTAACACACTCAAATGCCTTGGCACAGTCAATGAAACACAAGTAAAGTAGTCTCATCTTTCATCCAAGATCCATCTGAGATCAGCAGGGATATCAGAATGCTGTGCCCTCTTCTGAATTCAGTCTGATCTTCTAGTGGCTCCTTGTCAAAGAACAGCTGTAATCATTGTTGAATGATCTTCAGCAAAATTTTGCTTGCATGTGATAACAACACTACTGTTCTATAATTTGTGCATTCTGTTTGGTCACCAGAAATGGATACAAATATAGATCTTTTAGTCAGCTGATCGAGTCTGTGAACTTTCTTGGCATAGACAAACGAGTGCTTTTATAGTGCCTCATCAGCTTGTTGAAACGTTCTGATAAATATTCAAAACATCCAATTAAATCTCTTGGAGACACATTAATATTGCACAGTCATCTATGTGTGGTTATCTCAATGTGCTTCAAGATACGAGAAAATCTATTAAAAACCATAGCTAATCTTCTCTGAGTGTCCAATTTCACATTCTAAAGTCTCAAACTGTCTTTGGCATTGAGCACAATCAAGCTGAGAAAATCAGAGTAGACAGGCTCGTGACAGTCAATATAAATAAAAGAATGTCTTTATTGCTGCGCATCTCTTGTTCCTTGCCCTCAGAATCAACCTTGCTCAGAACTAAACTCACTGCTGGTGGAACCCACCGCGGATGGGCGAGGCCTGTGCCTGTGGGCTTCCAAGGCTGTCAGTCGTAACAGGAATAGAAAGCCTCGTCAGTAGCCCAGCACATAACTCCCTATGCCACCAAGGCTCCTTGTACTTGGTCCCCCAGTCTCTCATGCACTTGCACAAGCAAAAGAAAGACCTCTCCTGAAGGTGGCACTATGGACATGGAAAAATAATTCGCTCTGTTCAGTGGGCTATAAGGAACTTTGTTGGTTTTGCTCCTTGCTGTCAAACTGATTCTCGGTCAAGGCCACCCCATGGGATGGAGAGGAGAGCTGTTTTCATAGAGTTTTCTTGGCTGTAATCTTAACTGAAGCAGCTCATCAGTATATATACATATATGCTCTTTTTTAAAAAACAACATAATATGCACGTTATTATGATACCATTGGTAATACTGTTATTTTTCTTTTATTTTGAAAGAAAAGTTGCATTTCATTGTAATTCTTCATCCTTCCCTTTCTTGTCCAAATCTTCTTACATTCTTACTACCACTACACCCATTGACTTTTTGAGTGTTTTTCTATCTATAAAAGTATATTCTGGGCTGAGCCCTGGTAGCGTAAGTGGTTGAGTGGCAGGACTACAGCCCGCGGGCTTGGCGGTTCAAATCCAGGGGCGGCTCTCAGGAGCGGAACTGGGAAGCGCCCATGACCACCAGAAGCAGTGAGTGCCCCCCCCCAAAAAAAAAGTATATTCTTAGTGTACCTTCTTAGCGCAGTAGGCAGCACATCAGTCTCATAATCTGAAAAGTATATTCTTGGGGCTGAGCACCAGTGGCACAGTGGTTGTGTGCAGGACTGCGACCCACAAGGTTGGCGGTTCAAATCCAGCAGCAGCTCTCCAGGAGCAAGGCTGGGCCTCCTACTCTCATCAGGGAACAGTGATGCCCACAAAAAAGTTATATTCTTTTTGACGACACGCGAGACGCTGCGCGTGCACACGGAGAAACCCACACGGCCAAGGCGGCAGCCACCGATTTCCCATTCCCGGCGGCCACCGGGCGGCGGAAAAGTTATATTCTTACAAAAGTTAATAACCCATGGAACATCAACAACGAAAATCACTGCGATCGAATTGATGCCAATTCATAGCTACACTGTAAGGCAGGGTAGAATTGCCTCTGAGTTTCTGAGACTGGAACTGTGTACAGGAATGGAAAGCCTCCTCTTTGTCCCTTGAACCAGCTGAAGGTGATGGAAAAACTTGAAAACAATGGTGATAATTGTACAACACGATGGGTGTAATGAATGTCACTGAATTGTACACATAATGATGACTGAAATAAAATTTTTATATCTATTTTACCAGAGGAAAAGATTTTAAATAGTGAAAATAAATAGATCTTAGTTGGGGGAAAACTAGTAGTGACATTTCATTGAGTGGTAGAGAATGACAGTTGAAGTTCACTCAAATGCGCCTCAGAAGAAAGACCTGGCAATCTAGTTCAGAGAGGTGGGGTGGGGGCAGCAGCCATTGAAAATCCTATGAAGGGCTGAGCCCTGGTGGCGTAGTGGTTGTGCGCGGGACTGCGGCCCACTGGGACGGAGGTTCAATTCCAGCAGTGGGGCTGGACCTCCTCCTCCCACCACCAGAGAGCAGTGATGCCTACCCCCCCCCAAAAAAAAAAAAAAGAAAATGCTATGAAGCACAGCTCCCCTGTGACACACCTGATGACACTCATGGGTCATCATGAACTAGAATGAATTCAATGACAACTAGGTTTCTGGGTTAACTGGTCTGTCAGCCATTGTCTTGGAATGGCCAGTGCATTCGAGCATGTTAGTGGTATCATGGTTGAGTTCACCACTCCTACTTATTTGGTGAAGAGTGTGTAAACTTGGGCTGAGCCCCGGTGGCATAAGTGGTTGAGTGCGGGACTGCAGGCCACGGGCTTGGTGGTTCAAATCCAGCGGCGGCTCTCAGGAACAGTGCTGGGTAACTCCCACGACCACCAGAGGGCAGTGATGCCCCCCCAAAAAAACAAAAACAAAAGAGTGTGTAAACTTGTTTCTCTGGTATTTCCCCACCACCACCCCAAGACAACATGTAAGGAAACACACTTAAAATAAGAACCTCTATTTTATCGCCTGCTATCAAAACATGCTGATGTACTCAAGGGCGACAGTTCTTGTGCTCTGTTAAGACACACTAAGCTTCACCAGAATCAGGTCCCCTTTAGCATGGCTTGACCATTCTAAATTATGTTGTCATCAAAAAGTTTAGAGGAACCTCACTGCTCAAGAAGCTGGTATGGTACAATTTTACAAACCCACCCACCCCCTGCCTCTGATTTGAAACAGTAACTGTTGAATCTATGGATTCTGTCTGGGTCACAGGCAATGCCACTCTGATTTTTTTCTGTAGCAATCCTAGAACATGATTCCATAGACATTAGTCATGAAACTGCCCCAAACTTGAATTGTATTACTTTTGTGAAAAATTTGCCCCTCGTAGAATGCCTAGTGGGGTTTGATCAAGTGCAAAGTAGGTAAGATGAGCACAATGTACCTAAGAGGAATTACTGAGAGCTGAATAAAGGTCAAACATGATAGTGGTACAGGAGGAAAGTAATAGAAAATAGAAGAAAGAACTAGGAGATAAGAGACATTTGTAGAGGTATAAATATAGGCATATACATATATCTATAATGAAAAGATATAGGTTTATGTACATATATTTATATGTTAAGTATTAAGGTAACAGACCCTGGCCCCTACTGAAGTCCTCCCTCAATGAAAGAACTCTTTGTACTAATAACCTAGCATTCTGTGATGCTCACCTTCCTGAACACAATCGCTGAAGATAAAAATGGGACAATAGCAAATGTGGTGCAGAAAGCCGTGGTACCCGGCAATTAAAAGATATAATGTCTGGGGTCTTAACGCTTGAAGTTAAATAAGTAGCTATCTAGCAGGGGAAGCAATAAAGCCCACCTGCCTGTGTGATCAGGAGGTGTTGACAGGTGTGACAGTCTTGTACTCTGGTGCCAATTTGATTAAGAGTATAGGGGTGGAGTCTGGCCTGTCAATCTGGAGATAGCCATTGAGACCTCTATGTGGGCATGGCTTTCTCCTGAGAATTCTGAGAAAACTCGAGATATTTCCCCCCATGGGTGTGAGCGACTTACAGCTTAGTCCTTGGGAGTCACTGCAGCTAAAAAGACACATAGCAACATGCTGATAGACCCTGAGTCCTGGAAATCAGAGTAGTCAGAGGAGAAGCCACATGGGCTTACCCTGGTGGAAGCAGACCTCTGAAGTGCTGAGATTCTTGAGAAGCTACAGAGAGGCCCTGCCAGTGCTGAGATGCCTCTACCACCATGGATACACATGACTCTAAACCCACTGGCTGGTGATTGTTCTGGTGTCATTGCAGGTGCCTCATGAAAATAGAGAATAACTTACTGACCTGGTATCGGACATATGGACTAATATCAGACCTGTGGCTTGGACTGGATTGGGTTGAGATGCTTTCTCAGTGTTCCATTCTCTTGTACATAAACCTCTCCTTATATGCATATGCATACTTATGAATTTGTTTCTCTAGTCTACCCGAATAACACAACAGGATCAGGTATCAGGCATCAGAAAATCAAAAACAATCATATTGATGCAAATGAAGGGGGGGCCATTGTGTACATTCAAAGTCCATGTATAGACAATTGGACATCCTCTCACAGAAGGGTCACAAAGAAGGGACGGGTAAGTCAGGGTGCAGGATAGTTGCAAGGAAGCACACACCATTCCTCTGACCCCCTCCCCTGCCACTATCATGACCCCAGTTCTGCCTTACAAATCCAACTAGACCAGAACATGTTCACTGGTACAGCTAAAACTCTCAACACACAGAATCTAAGACAGATAGATCCCTCAGAAACAGTCATGGGAATAGTGAAACCACAAGGGTAAGGAGAAGGAGGGAATGGGATATGTTAGCCTGGGATACCTAGAGAAACAGATTCACAGACACATATATAACAAAGGAATTTATATACAGAGTAATTGAATATTGAGAAAACATCCCAGCCCAGTCCAGTTCAAGTCCATAATCAGACATTAGCCCATATGTCCAACACCAAGATATAAAATTCTCTTCTTACTCATGAAACACATGAAATGATTCTGAATGCTGGAAGATCACAGGCCAGTGGGTGGGAAGTCTTATGGATCCAGTAGCAGTGTAAGCATCTCACCACTGGCAGGTGTCTTCACGTGGCCTCACCAGCTCAGGGCACTTGTAGTTCCTTGTGTCTTGTGAACTGCTATGTCTCCCAGGGAGTAAGCAGAGAGAGTGTCTCCTGCCTCCAAGGAAGAAATACAGGAGTTCCCAGAATCTTCAGGAGAAGGCCATGCCCACACAGACACCTCATTGTCTATATCCCTATTAACAGGCTAGACTCCACCCCTACACTTTTAATCCTCAAATTTACACCAGATTATGTAACTCCCACATGGAGGAAGCTTTATCAATGATTGACCTATACTACACACACCCCAGGGGGTCTGACAACAGAAACATGGGTTAAGTGAGACAACGGTTGATGTAAAATATGAAAATAATTCATAATTTATCAAGGGTTTGCGAGGAGGGGCGGGGAGAAGGGAGAGGGGAAAATAGCTGATACCAAGGGCTTGGGTAGAAAGAAAATGTTTTGAAAATGATGATGGCAACACATGTACAAATGTGCTTGATGTGCTTGATGTATAGATTGTTATAAGAGCTGCACAGGAAAAAAAGCTGTAAGAACCCCTGATTTTAAAAAATGATTTATGTATATTTTTTAAACTACCCAATGAAACACAGCTTGCCGCTAATTCTTTAATGTTTCCTCTCCCCACTATCATGACCCCTATTCTACCTTACAAATCTGGCTAGACCAGAGGATGCACACTGGTACATATAAGAGCTCCCAACACAGGGAATTTGGAACAGATAAACCTCAGGACCAATAATGAGAGTGGTGATACCAGGAGGGGGAAGGAGAAGGTGGGGGAGGAAGTGGGAAATGATCACAATGATATACATATAACCCCCTCCCAGGGGGCTGAACAACAGAAAAGTGGGTGAAGGGAGACATTGCCATTGTGAGACCTGAAAAAATAATAATGATCTTTAATTATCAAAGGTGCATGAGGAAGGGAGGGTGGGGGAAATGAGCTGATACCAAGGGCTCAAGTTGAAATAAAGTGTTTTGAAATGATGATGGCAACAAATATACAAAGGTGCTTGACACAATGGATGGGTGGATTGTGATGAGCTGTACGAGCCCCCAGTAAAATAATTTTTTAAAAAAAATAACGAAAAAAACATGCCCTTCTGCTGTACCACTAAATTGTCAGCTCATCAGACTTAAATGAAACATTTTTTAACTCTGTGTATCCAGCAAGTAAACATACCTGTGTAAATACAGAAGTGGTTGGTTAATACTCAGCACAATTCAAATTAGCAAGTGAGCCAAAATTTCAACACAATGATGTTTACATTTCAGTAATATTATACACCAAGACCTGATTTAATAGAGTAAGACAATATGGGCAAGCTCTTAAATGCTTCTTCATGGGAATAGGAAATACACAGTAGCAGATTAACAGTATTTATAGAATCACAAACCTGGCCATTCCTTTAAGCCACTGCCACCAAGTCAATTCGGAACCACAGTGACCCAATGGCACAGACTAGAAATGTCCTCTCAGGTTTCCCAAGACCTTCTCTTTCTCCGGTGAAGCACCTGGTGAGCTTGAACTGCCAGCCTCACAGTACAGTTCTTAACCCGCAGTGCTACAGGGGCTCCTGGCAATTTTTTTCGCTTATTGAAATTAGCCTAGTGACTGCAAGCAGGTTGAAACGAAACTCCATTTGCGAGGCCACAGTAAGTCCAGCTTCAGTTCAGTCAACATTTACTCCTGAAAATGCTCATCAAGGAAATGGTGTGAGGGCCACAGCAGCCCTCCCTGGCTGGCTTCAATAGGGCAAAGGAAGGAGAGTAACTGCACATCAGGGCTGAACCCTGGTGGTGCAGTGGTTGTGTGTAGGACTGCGGCCCACATGGTTAGCAGTTCAAATCCAGCAGCAGCTCTCCAGGAGTAAGGCTGGGCCTCCTACTCGCACCAAAAGGCAGTGATGCAAAAAAAAAAAAAAAGCAAAACAATAAAAGATACACTTTATGGGGCTGAACGCTGGTAGCATAGTGATTGTGTGTGGGACTGCGGCCCACTGGGTTGGCGGTTCAAATCCAGCAGCAGCTCTCCAGGAGCAAGACTGAGCTTCCTCCTCCCACCAGCGGGCAGTGATGCCAAAAAAAAAAACCAAAAAATTCCCTATCAGCCGAAAGCCTGTTGCCACCAAGCAGAGGTCAGACATGTCTCTGCCCTCCGATGTCTTTTACCCTGATCTGACACCAGCAGTCCCTCCCACAATACTCTACCTCTCTGTTGGGTTCAGTGATCCATTGAAGGGTCATCATAATTAGGACCACATGGACAAGGCTCATGTTATGGGGTTGGGCAGGAAAGTTAAGAGGTTCCACAGGGAAAGAGGAACTACACTGAAACCCGGTGTTCCAGGACATGAAGGCAGCCTGACAGCATGGAGGAGGGAGCCAGTGAAGGGGGTCTGATGGCCCAGTCCCAAGTCCAACCACATAGACAGCAGCCCCTCCCCCAAGGGTGTTTACTTCAGAGGTCAGCACTGAGGCGGCGAGTCTCAGAGAGGGACATGTCTGACCACAGCACATGAGAACAAATGAAGGGGGAGGAAGAGAGAGTGAAGTACATCTCTGCCCACTGAACCCCTAGGATGATCTCCCCACACAGAACACCATAGAGAGGACATATGGCCTGCCCCACTATGAAACATGGTGTCCCTCGCTGTCTCAAGAACCTATGGGGAAAACACTGAAGAAGCAGGGTTGGGAGTGCACCCGGTCTGAGGCAAGGACATACAGCAGAGCAGCAGATGGGACAGAGCATTGAATTCCTGAGGGAGTGCCAAGGACATACACTTTGGGATCAGGGTGGGGCACCCTATCGGACTCAACCAGGGACACTCCTGGAGGTCAATGAGCAAACCTTGAAATAATTACAGGTTTTCCTTTGGTAATTTTTTTTAACATATATTTTTTCTGGACAGTTTTGTTGTTGTTGCTGTTGTTGTCATCGGTTTGTTTTCTTTTGTCACATCATCTTGCAATGTCTTGATTTTCTGTACATCTTATTATCTCTGCAAGTCTAACTAGATAAGATGGGCTGGATGAGCAGTCTGGAGGAGAAAACAATGAGACTGATGATTCTGGGAGGAGATGGGAAACGAGAGGTGTGGGAAAAGAGGTGGTGTTGTCCATCCCAGAGATAAGGGAACGAGTGATTCAAATTCAGTGGCAAGGAGGGTGTAACAGACCTGACAGGGATTAATCAAGAGTAATATAACAGAGAGGAATTACTGAAATTCAAATGAAGGATGTGCATGATAGTGGGTAAGAGGAAAGTAAAAGAAAATAGAGGAAGGAACTGGGAGGCAAAGAGCATCTACAGAGGTCTAAATACAGGCATAAACATAGATGATGAATATATTTATATATGATGATGAAGGGGAAGTGAATATACATGCAAATACTTGTAGGGTTAGCATTAAGGCACTATATGGACATTGGAGCTCCACTCAAGTACTTCTTCAATGCAGGAACACTTTGTTCTATTAAATTGGCATTCTTTGATGGTCACCTTCCTAACACAATCAATGAAGACATAAGTGTGCACAAGAAAAAGTGGTGAAGAAAGATAGTGACTGGCTATCAAAGATATAACATCTGGGGTCTTAAAGGCTTGAAAGTAAGCAAGTGGCCATCTAACTCAGAAGCAATAAAGTCCACATAGAAAAAGCACAGGCTATGTGACCATGAGGGGTCAAGAAACCAGTTGGCAGTCATCAAAGAACAAAAATCATATCATCGCATGCCCACCTTCCTGAGATGA
>PVJH01045991.1:0-12072 GCA_004026705.1 Nesogale talazaci | reverse complement strand
AATTACATTACCTTTGATCAGTCCCTACCAGGACTTTCACACCCTCTTTGCCACTGAATTTGGATCACTTGTTGTTCCCTTGTCCCAGGGTTGGTCAGCATCATATCCTCCCCTGCGCCCCCACCCCCCATCTCCCATATCCCTCTGGAACCAATGGTCTCCTTGTTTTCTCCTTCAGACTATTCAACCAGATGCTCTTATCTTGATAGACCTGCAGAGATAATAATATACACAAATAAAATGTGACATAGCAAGAAATAGCGACAAAAAAACAATATCCACAAAAAATACAGATATAAGTAAAAAAAATAATGAAGAAAAACCTATAAATAGTTCAAGGTCTATTTGTTGACCACTAGGAGTGTCCTCCAGTCAAGTTCGATGGGGTGACCCCAAAGTGTATCCCTGACACTCCCTCAAGACCTCCATGCTCTCCTCCCCCCTCTATTTCTTAGTGTGTTACCTCAGTGTGGTTGAGTCAGACCAGGTGCAATCCCAATACTCTGTCTTCAGTGTTGTTCCCCATAGGGCTTTGGGTCAATGAGGGATGTTGTGTCCTTTAGTGGGGCCAGCTATCTAATCCTCTCTGTGCATTGACTGTCCTGAATATTGTCTTCAAGCCTTGGTGGACCAGCACACACTTCCACCCCCTTCATTTGCTCCCATGTGTTCTGGTCACACGTGTTTCTCTCCCTGAGCTGCAGCTTCAGTGCTGTCCTCTAGAGTAAATTCCTCTGAGGGAAGAGGTAGCTGTCCATGTATTTGGGGTTGGGAATGGGCCCTGGGGTCCCTCCACTGGCTCCCCTCTTCATGTCATCACACTCCATTCACATGTTGGGACACCTTGTTTAAGTCTGGTTCCTCTTTCCCTGTGGAGATATAAACAATACCCTTCTCTTTGGTGGGTTAGGGCCCTGTTCCCACACTACACATTGCTAACTTCTCCCACTACCTCCTTTTTATTTGGCTACCATATGTAGCCTGGATTTTTCTGGTCACTGCCATACTACCTGGACCACAACTGAAAAATTGTTGTATACAGTAGTGTTTTCCCTATGCCCCTTTGGCATGTTTTTAAAAGCTTATCACAGTGGGCTCATGTTGTACTTGTACTTTTGTTCTTATCTTACTTCACTTAGCATAATTTCCTCCAGTCTTCTCATGTGGTGACATGCTTCATGGGGTCATGAATCCCTTTCAGTGATGCATGGCACTTCATTTTATTTATGTACCACAGATTTTTTAATCGATTCATCAGTTGATGAAAATTTGGGTTATTTCCAACTCCTTGCAATTGTGAATTGTGCCGCGATGACAATTGGATCACAGGTGTCTGTCCATGGTTTGTTTCTTGCTTCTTCTGGGTATATGCCCAGTAGGGGCATTGATGGTTTGTTTGGAAGCTCCGTTTCCATCTGTTTTCAACATCACCAAATCAATTTCCACAGTGGTTGTACATACCTATAGGACAATTAAAGTGACCAGCTTTTAAGCGGGACACAATTGACCAGCGTGGGGGATCTTGATAAAAAATTTGGTCTATATGGAGCAACAAAAATTTTCATAGAATGCAAAAAATAGTATTGTAATATATTTATTTCAATTTTAAAATGCTGCAGGACATTGTTAAATTGTTAAAAAGTGGGACTCTGGTCACCTTACCAGGTCCATCAGCAGTGGATGAGAATTCTTGTCTCCCCCTTGTTGCTTTCTGATTTTTTGAATTGGGCTATCTTTGAGTCTATTAGATGGTATCTCAGTGTTGCATTACTTTGTATTTCTCTTGTATTTCTCTTATGGCTAATTATTGGTTTCTCCTTGGTTTCTCCTTGGTTTCTTGGCTATTTGGATTTCTGTCCCTGTCAAACTTATATTCAGGCCCTTTGCCCACCTCTTCAGTGGGAAATTAATTTTTTTTTCTTTTTGGAAGCTAACAGAGTATTACAGATTTTAGTAAGAGGGCCTTTGTCAGATGTGTCATTTCTAAAGATGTTTTCTCAGTCTGTGGGATCTCTTATTACTCTCTATGTAAGTTCTTTTGATGTACACAGGTGTTTTGTCTTCAGTATATCCCACTTGTCTATTTGTGCCTCCTCTGTGTTGTGTCCTACCCTATTTCTGTTAGCTTATGTATTCCCAATGCCAAAGTTCTCAGGTTGGTCCCAATTCACACACTGACGGCCCTAATAGTTTTTTACCTCAAAATCTGTAATCCACCTTGGATTTACTTTTTTTTTTTTTTTGCATGGAGTGAGATAAAGGTCTTGTTTCATTGAAGAAGGTATCTGCATATCATTTGAAATTTGTGGGGCTCTTATCAAAGATGTTATACTGATGATTTTACTTCTGGGCTTTCAATTCTTATCCATTGGTCTGAGTATCTGCCATTATACCAATACCATGCGGTCTTGACCACTGTGACTGTGTAATACGTGTTTAAGTCAGGTAAAGTAAGCCCTCCCACTATGCCCTTCTGCTTGAAGAGTTCTCTGCTAATTCTGGACTTCTTCCCTCTCCATATGAAGTTGGTAATCACTTTTTTCCATTTCTTTTAAGAAAGATGAGGGTAATTGTCTCAGAATTGAATTAAATGTGTATAGTGTCTTGGGGAAACCTGACTTCTTTTTTCTTTTGAGTCTTCCAATTCATGAGCATGGGATATTCTTCCATTTGTTGAGGTCACTCTTGGTTTCTTGTAATAATCTTCTGTAGTTTTCCGCATATAGATTGTTTGTTCGTTTAATCAAATATATCCCTAGATATTTCAATTTGTGCTTGGCTATTGTGAAGGGTAACACCTTTTTAAAAAAATTCTTCTCGTCTGTGAACTTATCCAATATGTATCATAGTCCAATAGACTTCTTTCTGTTTGTTGATCTTGTATCCTGCTACTCTGCCATACTCCTCTATTGCTTTCAGTACTCCCCTTGCTGAACTTTTGGGGTTTTCCATAAATAAAATCATATCATCTGCAAATAACGATACCTTCACCTCTTCTCCTGGTGAATATCTTTGATGTCTTTTCTTCGCCTATAAGCTCAAACCTCCAGTGTGATATTAAATAACAGTGGGGACTAGGGACATCTTTGTCGGGTCCACATTTTCAGTGGGATTGTGCTAGTTTTTCCTCTTTTGACTACCATGTTGGCTGTTGGTTTTTCATTTGCAGCTAGTATTGTCTTGAGGAATTTTCCTTCTATTCCTATCTTCTCGATTGTCTTAATCAGGAATTGGTATTGGATATTGTCGATTGCTTTTTCTGAATCTATCAATATTATCATAGTTTTTCATGTCAATGTGGCAAATAATATTAAAGATCTTCAATATGTTGAACCATCCTGTATCCCTGGTATGAATCCTACTTGGTCATAGTGAATTATATGTTTATATGCCTTTGTATTCTGTTGGCTAATATTTTGTTAAGTATTTTTATATCGATGTTCATTAGGGTAATTGGTGTGTAGTTCTTGACTCTTGTAGGATCTTTGCTCAATTTCAGTATCAATACTATCCTAGTTTCATAAAAGAAGTTCGGGAGTTTGCTATTTTTTTTGGTTTTGGAAGAGTCTGTGTAGGATTTGTGTCAGTTCTTCCCTGAATGCTTGATAGACTTCTCCTGTGAAACCATCTGGTCCAGGGGATTTTTTTGTTGGTAATTCCTTGATAACGTTGTCTATTTCTTCTCTTGCTATGAGTTTGTTGAGATTTCTTGATATCCTTCTGGGATAGTCTAGGGGTGGGACTGTTTTTCCAAGAATTTGTCCTTGTCTTCCAAGTTGTTGAATCCATTGGAGTACAGTCCTTTGTAGTGCAATTATCTTTGATTTCATTAGGGTCTGTTGTAATGCCTCCTCTTTAATCTCTCATTCTTACTATTGAAAATTTGTTCCCTCCTATCTTTGGTTAGGTTCCCCAATGTCTTGTTGATTTTGTGTATCCTTTCAAAGAACCAACTTTTAGCAGCATTAATTTTTTCATAGTTTTCTTATTTTCCCTCTCCTGAATCTCAGCCCTGATTTTTATTATTTCTTTTTTTATTTTTAGTAACCTTGTCCTGCTGACACTTCTGTAGTTGTAAATTTTGTCCCATCATATCCATCATGAGATGCTCTTCCTTTTTCAGGTGTGCAAGGATTGCTATGAAATGTCTTCTGATAACTGTCTTTGCTATGTCCCATAAGTTTTTGTATGCTGTGTTCTAATTCTTCCATACAGATTTGTTTGTTCCTTTATTTTTTTGTTCTCCATGGAACTTTCAGTATTCTTCTCCATCACATAATTCAAATGCATAGTTTCTTTTTCAGTCCTTTTTATTCAATAATCTATTTTTAGATGTATATGAAAAAAATTGAAAAGATGATGGCTTGGATTAGGCTCCCCTGAGTATTCAAATTAATATTCTGTTTTTCAACATTTTAATTAATTAGCTTATTTTTGAATAATATTTTGTTGGTATATCTTGCTCATTCCAATATATCCGTTCCCTTCACTTACAGTTCTGTTGTTCAATCTCATCCACTATACAACCATTAATGCTATCAACTCCCCTCCCCACCTCCCCCACCCCCTCTCACTTCTAGTACCTTCCAGGAATCCTTACTCTTGTCAGTGTCTCTGAAGGGTCATCTATCTTGACTATCATGTATTAAGTGATCTTTAAGGAACAAATGTGCACACACAAGTTTAATGAGACTAGTGAGATATTTCATGTATAGAGGATAATAATAAGAGGAGGAAATATTAAAAAACTAGAGGATAGTTATGTGGTTCATCATAGCCATACTGCACTGTGGATTTATCCTCTATTCCCTGAGGTGCAGTTAAGAGGGACCATTTGTGTTAGTCCGGGTAGACTAGAGGAACAAATTCAAGGACATGCATATCGATATAAGGAAAGGGTTTAAATACAAAAGGAATGTGACACTAAGAAGGCATCCCAATCCAGTCCAGTACAAATTCATAAGTCCGATACTAACCCATATGCCCAAAATCAGTCTATAAAGTCTCCTTTCAACTCAAGAAGTCACAGGTCAGTGGGTGCAGAATTCTGGCACTGGCAGGGGGGTCCCCATGGCTCCTTACTGCCAGGGCTCAGGGTCCATCAACAGCATGCCGCTCCAGCTTCAGAGGTCTGGCTCCATCAGGGCAAAGTCGTGTGGTCTCTCTGCCAGCTCCTCCTGCTTCTCGGGTGCTGCCATTTTGTCTTTTCTGTGATTCATCGGCTCTGAGACTAACTCCCAATAACTGGGGAAGATAACTTCTCATCTTCACGAGGGAAATATCGTGAGATTTCCCAGAAGTCTCAGGAGAAAGCCATGCCCACATAGAGACCTCATTGGCTACTCAATGGCTGTTTCCAGATTAACAGGCTAGACTCCACCCCTACATTTCAATCATAAAATTAACATAAGCACATGACTGCCACACCGTTTCATTGTCTTGCTGGTGGGCATTGGGTCTCCACTACATCTAGCCCCTTTCATATCAATTTTAGTTTATGTTTTTTGAACTTATGATGCCTCTTCCCATGGACTCCTCAAGATTACACAGACTGTGTGCTTCTTCCATGTGGGCTTTGTTGCTTCCCTGCTGGATGGCCACTGGTTCAACTCAAAGCCTTTAAGACAAATTCATATATGTATTCATATATATACACACATATATACACACACATATATACACACATATAGATATATATATACAGTTCTGGTTTTTTTTCCCTCCTACCATACTATTATGCTTGCTTAATTACTTCTCAGTAATTCCTCTCAGAGACAAGTTAATTGATCAAACATGCCAAGAAAAGATACACTGTCCTTGTAGTTCATTTTAGAACTTTCACTATTCTCCTGGACATGTCATTGCTGGTACCCTGCTCATCTCCTTCCACTTCCTCCCCTCCACAAACTTCCTGTCCTGCACGTCTTTAATAGATCAACACCAAAAGACAAAAACAAAATAATAATAAAATGAAATAATAAAACAAAGAGAAAAAAAGCACCAACTTACAGATAATCACCAGACTAACAGCAACGGTGACATAGATCTGCATTCATGTTGAAAAGGCAAGTTTCTAATAGGTTCACTTTGCTATTCTCACTGTCTGGGATGAAGTATATCATGCCCCTCACCATACCCCCACATACACACACACTTACCCCTTAGACTTTCGGTGTGGCCCCCTTGTGAGCAATCCCCCAACCAGCTTGCTCTTCAACGTTTTAAAGAGGTCTTATGCAGCAGATTTAACCAATGCAATGTGTCTTTTGACCTTTTGATTGTTCCTTCCAGGAGTACTGATTCAAGCAAAATGAAATCCTTGACAACTTCAATCTTCATGATGTTGCCTATTGGTCCTACTGTGAAGATTTTGGCTTTCTTTACATTGAGTTATAATCCATACTGAAGCTTGCAATGCTTGGTCTTCCACAGAAAATGCTTCAAGTCTTCCTCATTTTCAACAAGGAAGGTTGTGTCATTTGAATGTCAGTGATTGGTTAATCCAATCCTGATGCCTCAGTCCTCATCCAGTCCTGATGACACATTCTTCTTCATATAATACAGCTCCGATTATTTGTTCACCATACAGATTAAATAAGTATGGCAAGAAAATAGAAACTGACATACATCACTCTTGATTTCAACCATGCAATCTTCCCTGGTTCTGTTCACACAATTGTTTATCCATACAAGTTTTATATGTGGACAATGAAGCATTCTAGTCAAATTCCTTAACATAGTCAATGTAGCACAAGTAAACATCTTTCTGGAATTCTCTATTTCAGTCAAGATCCACCTGGCATCAACAATGATACCCCTTGTTAAATCCAGCTTTAACTCAGTTATTATACTGCTGCAATTGTAGTTGAAATCTTTCACTGCTTCAACTGAAGACTTGAGGCTTTTTTAGTTTTTTCATCTTCATCTTGAAGAAGGCTGAGCATGTTTTTCCTTTTTGATTTTTTAATACAAGATCTTCTTGCATTTAATTATACTTTACTTTGCCTCCTGGAGCTGCCCTTCAGAATTTTCTACTGAGATCATGATTTCTTTCTTTATTTTAGTTACTTTACACTCAACAGGAAGCTTCAGGATCTCTTCTCATATCCATTGTAGTCTTTTTTTCTTTCCACTCCTTTCCATGAGTGCTGTGTGTGTGTTTTTTTACATGTATAGTGTTCTTGATGTCTTCCCATACCTTACCGAATTTTCAGTCATTAGTGCTTAACTGTTCAAATCTATTCTTGACATTGTTCCTAAATGCAGGTGAGATTCACTCAAGGTTGCATTCTGGCTCTCAATGGCTTACTTTAATTTTCTTCAGTTTCAACCTCACCATGCATATGAACAATCATTGACCTATTTTACCATCAGAAACTGGCCCTGTTTTGACTGCTGCATTGTCTCATGCCCCAGACTTAGACAGTGTAATTTTTGCGCATTTCATCTGTCTAGCACCGCAGGTATCATCATCATTTATATTGTTTAAGAGCTTGTTGGTCATGGAGGAGTCATTGATCTTGCAAAAATCCAATCTTGTCATATTATTTCAATTCTATCATGAAGACCATGCTTTCTGTTAATCATTTCTTTTTGTTTGCAGTATTCACATTCTAATTACCAGTATTTATCAATGCATTTTACCGCATGTTTGTTTAATTTCAAGCTGAAGAAATGAGTAGAATTATTCAATTTCTTCATCACTGACTTTCACTGTATGTGCAAAAGGTAGAATAATAGTTGTATTAATATTTGCAGCTAATACATTTTTGCAGGTGAGTCATATTACCTGCCTAATGTTTGGAAATGGTTATGTTGGCGTTGCCTTAGAATATCTAATTTCTCAGTTCTGGTTTCTTCCTTCTGAGGAGTATTACCTTCTGAACTTTCTTTCCTATTTGCTTTTTCAAGCTTGATCTCTAGGGTAAATATAGGCCAGTTTTTATTCAAAAGGAGTCAGAGGTTAAGAACAGTAGTTTATGTAGTGACAAATAGAAAATTTATTGTTGACTTTGCTATGTAATATCTCTATTAACTTGGAGAATTATTTCCCCTTTCTGCCCTTCAGTCTCTTCTTCTGTAAAAGGGGAGTGTAGATCTCTCCCTTTTGGTGGTGTTGTGCAGGTTAAATTACCTTAGAAAAGTTAGGTGCAGGACTCATTTCAATGCAACATACAAAGAAAGACATTAGAATATAACTGCTGTACTTCTAAGTCTATAGGAAAACAGCTTATTATTTCTGTTTTTATGTAGATATCTGATATAATTATGATATAATTAAAATTTTTCACAATTATTTCTCATTAATAAGGTTACTTGTGACTATGCAGTCAATCTCATTTGTAAAGGAATTATCACAGTCTCAGCATTCTCACAGTTCTGAATTATCATCTATTGTTGAAAAAGCTGATAAATTTTTTCCAATATTTAGTATTGTATAAAGAAATAGAAGAGAAAGAAAAAGAAGTCCCCTGCTGCTGCTACATCTTCATATTCATGCTTATATGTCAACTAGTTAATGAGTGGTACATTTAAAAAAGTAATAAATAAATAAATATTTAATTATCACTTATAGTGATCAAATGTAAAATGTTATTGAGAATTAAGAGGACTGAAAGAAGTTCATGGAAAAGTGATATTAAATATTAATAGGACTTTTCTACAAACTTTTCAAGTTTTGTCACATACTGGGCCTTACAGTCATTCTCTAAATTCGGATCATCTTCATTTCTCTCCCAAATATATAGTCAATTGGTTTTTTTGTTCTGTTTTGTTTTTTGGTTTTTGGTTTTTTTTTGGCATCACTGCTCTCCAGTGGTGGGAGTAGGAGGTCCAGCCCCACTGCTGGAATTGAACCTCCGTCCCAGTGGGTCACAGTCCCGCGCACAACCACTGCGCCACCAGGGCTCAGCCTGGTTTTTAACTTATATAATTTTATATATACATACATATGCACATATAACTTATACAACCTCAAATTTGAAAGGAAAATAATAGTACCTGACTCATCTGAGCCAGATATTTATAAATGTCATAACATATAACAGGGTGAAAATAAAAACCAAGTCATTGCCATAAAGTCAATTCTGATTCATGGAGCTTCTATATAGGATTTCTAACACTGTAAATGTGTGTGGGAGAACATAGACTCATATTTTCCTCAAACCGTGGCTGATGGGTTTGAACTGCTGACCTTAGGATTAATAATATAAAAATTACCTGACCAGGTATTCAATGAAAATAGACATTAGTTAATTTCCTTCCCTTACTCTAAAATTCACTGCCGCAGAGTCAATTCTGATTCCTAGGGAGAATCTGATAGCAGGAAGTTGTATGCATCTGCTACAGGTTATGAGAATAATGTGATAAATATAGGTTCTCTGGATGAACCCAGGCCCATAAGACCTCCTCATTTATCTTTTAAAAGCCATCTTTCCAATGGAACTATGTGGATGAGGGCAAAAAGACAGTCTTATTGCTACATTCAGTATCATGCTAAATATTCCCATGACTTTGAATCTTAGAACAGTTGCTAGAGGTTAATGGTAGGAAATTATTTGAATTTATGTTCTGAATACTCATCTCAATTCCAGTGTGGGAGTCAAACTGAAGGAGAACTGCTTGCTAAGCATCTGAGATTTCTATTTTCCCTCCATGTGTAGTACAATTACAACAGCTTTCAGCAAGTGTCAAACATGTTAAGTATGCCTATCAAGAGAGCAGACCCCACCATCTTCAATCATCAGCTGCAGTGACATAATAGATCCAGTACAGTTAGCTCTCTTCTGTCTTTTAAAATACATATGACAGTCACATTCATACCAGATGATTTCAATAAGATTAATGTTATTCAAGTCAGCACCTGTAAATTAATCATCTCACCATTATTTTAGTGTTAACAAGACACTTTAGTATAATCATTTGACAAAGACTGTTCATGTTTAATTGAGAGGAGAGGCACCGATGTCAGAAGCTAATTAGCAATAGACAAATTGTAGAGAAGATGGTGAGCTGAGTCTACGAGACTCACTGCTTTTAAAAATCTCCCTTTAAGTTTCTTTAGGATAGTCTTGCTACTCTTTTCTATGTGAGCTCCCAAAACCTAGTGAGAACGAAACCATTTAAGGGTCATCATAATCTTCATCCATTTCAGTATGACCATGAATTGGGGTTGAGTTGGCTCTGACTACTGGTGACCCAGGTGTGTCAGAACAGAAATGTGCACCATGGAGTTTTCAGAGAGTGATTTTTCATAATTAGGTTATTGGGTCTCTTTTCTGAGTGGATTTTTGGGTGGATTTAAGTGACATAAACTTTTACTTAGAAGTCAAATTTAATAGTGTTGTTGTCACCCCAAAATATCACCACCACCACCATCATCATCATCACAAGCAACTTTATTTAACAGCTGCCATATTAAAAACAAAGTTGGGCCAAGAAAATTGTGTGACTTAGAATTTCCATTCTTGAAGGAAAGGAAAATGAGGCACAGTAGTGTAAAGTAAGTTGGTCAATGTCAATATACTTAGGCAACAATTGGCTTCTTTCTCACAGATCCAAATCTTCACTTTCACTTTTGTTTCTGAACACTTCAGTCTCTTTTGACACTCTTATGTCCCTTCCTTAGACTCCTTAGGGGAAAGCCCATTCCAGGTTCTCCCAGCTCTTACATGGGGAGCTTAATTGTTGTGCAGCTGCAAGTTGATGAAAGACACATATTTCCTGGAGACATTCTGTCTGTATCATTTCAAGTATCTTTGTTTCATCTATTTTATTACTTGTCTTTCTCATGATATTTCTTCATTATTTCATTCACTCTGAACCTATTTTCCTTGGCCCCATAGAGCACAATTATTTTTGATACTTTACAGTCTTTAATATTTCTTTTTTATCAAAATGTTTTTTAATTTTATTCTTTTTTTCCCCAATGATTTTATTGGGAGCTCTAACAGCTCTTATAGCATTCAATACATCATCTGTATCAAGCATATTTGTACACATGTTGCCATCTCCATTTCCAAATGTTTTCTACCTGAGCCTTTGGTATAAGTTCCTCCTTCCCCCTCCTTTTTAAAAAAAAAGTAAATCATTTTATTGGGGGCTTATACAGCTCCCATCATGATACATACATACATCAATGGTATGCAGGCCACATTTGCACACTTGTTGCCATCAGCACTCTCAAAACATTCTCCTTCCACCTAGACCCCCAGAAACAGCTCCCCCTATTTCCAACTTTTCCCCTCCTCCCCCATGAACCCTTACTAATTTACAAATTATTATTGTCTTTACATATTGTACACAGTCCAATGTGTCCCTTGACATATCTCTAATGTGTGAAGAATTTGGGTTTTTTTCCGTTGATGTCTTTTAAGAATTGGTCAAAAATGACTATTTCTTTGTATATTGTAATTTTGAAGCTTTGCCCTATACATTTTAGGTCTTGTGCATTGGCATCTCTGGATTCTGCGAAATTACTCAGAATAACATTGCAAATGCAAACTCTATCTCTTCAGTGCCAGCTGAAGACTCATTCAGTTTTTTATTCTGAGGTGAGCTGTTCCTGGTCCTCCTGACAGATGTATGATTTGAGGCCAGCCAGAGATTTGAGCAGGTAACTTTGGGCTGCCTATCTTTTTTTCTTTACATGGTCTCTCCTTTATTTTGTAGATGTTGTAGATGCCCCAAATTTGATCTCTGTTTTTTCAGGCCAGAATGATATTGAATTTATAACTCTCCATGACTGACTGTGGGTATCCCTCCATTTAAAAGTTGTTGAGACAGAAGGAAAGTATGGGGAGAAAAAAATGAGAGAGAGAGAGAGAGAGAGAGAGAGAGAGAGAGAGAGAGAGAGATTTATGGAATTCTGTTTCCTTTTCCCAAGTTTCACTTCATTCCAGAATCTGCCTGCTTTAATTCACTCTCGATGCCTTCAAAATGTTGCTTTCTGTACTGCACCCAGAGTGTATAGTTGTCTTTGGTAGGCATCACTGAATAGGAACTTACTTGTCACTAGAGAAATGCCCTTTTGAAAATCTGAATTAATGATAACCACTGTTTTTGGTTGCTATT
>PVJH01045990.1:0-12059 GCA_004026705.1 Nesogale talazaci | reverse complement strand
GTGATGGTCGTGGTGGTGGAGATGGAGGCAGTTGCATTGGTGGAGATGGTGGTGGCAATCGTCATGGTGGAGGTGGTGATGATGCTGGTGGCAGTGACTTTTGGGTCATCAGGGCCCCAGGCCCATGACCGGGCACAGATGCACTATTGTGGTCTATAGGGCTTTCATGGGCTGGCTTTTGAAAGTCTATTGCCAGGCCTCTCTGTGCTCCCACAACCCCCAGCCTGTGTTTGGCTAAAATCTCATGGAAATCAGTCCATTGTCAAGCTTCTGCTGACACAGGAGAGGAGACTGCACAGGAGAGACCTCACCTGGGCCGCGAACCCAAGTCTCCTCTAGCCTGGAAGGGAGGTTCTCCAGGTTTTGCAGAGGCAGGTAGGGGCGGGGTTGTGGGTGGATCAGGGAGGGGGCCAGCGTGTCTCTAGTGACTGCTCCCCTCCGGTGTCCTGGATCCAAACTGGCTTCTCCAGGTGAGCGCCAGGAAGAATGTTTCTTTGGTTCTGTGGGGGCTTGTTTGGGGCTGCGAACAAGGCTGGCAGTTCGAAACCACTGGCCACGTCCTGGGAAACAGAGGGGCTTTGTGCTTTCATGAGGAGTGGAAGCGTCAGGGGCCCATGGGGACAGTCCACCTCATCCTGCCTTTGTGAGTTGACATCTTCTTGATGGCAGTGAGTTTGAGCGAATCGACAAGGGGCCCTGGTGACTCAGTAAAGCGCTGGGCTGCTGACCCAGCTTGAGCCCCCAGCTCCCCTGGAGCAAGTCCTAGAGATGACCACCGAGGAAACCCTGCAGGCAGCAGACTCTTCATTTGGGGGGACGGGGCACAGGTGGTGCAGGTGCCCAGCTGCCCTCGGATGTGCCTCGGTGAAAGACCTGGTGATCCACTTCTGGAAAGAGTCAGTGAGACGAGGGTCTGCACACGTCTGCGGGGACCCACACGAGGGTCCACAGCCAATGAGGGAACTCTGGGTGCTTCACCCCGCCCTCTGCCCTTAGGCAGGCATCCCAGCACCATCGAGGGGGAGCGGCTACCGCTCTTGGAGGCGTGGCTTTAGTCGGCATTGCCTGAGTCCTTGGGGAGCCAATGGCTAACATGATCAAGCTTGGCTGCCTGAATACATTCAGGGGCCCTTGGGAAGAAAGACTTGGTGGCCGGCTTACCAAACTCCAGCAGCAAGCCACCCCAAGGAGCCCCGTTCTGGGGGTGCCCGAGTTAAAATCAGCTCCGTGGGCAGCGGGTGTTTGCAGGGCCTCCTGGGCCGTGGTTCTCCGCCATGTCATAAGAGGAAGTATTTCCTGAGCGCCGGTTGGGAAGCCCATCCTTGAGACAGACACTGTCCCCTCCGACCGGCCCTCTGCACCTCGCAAGGCGTGCTGTGCACATACACACACACAGACGACTGGGGGACGCACGGGTGGCTGAGCTGATGAGCCCACGTTCCCATCAGACTGACGGCAATGCCAACATTGGCCATTGGACTGGCTTTCGCTGCCACTCTGACATCCCAGCTGGGCCACAGCTCAGGTTCCCGCCCCACCCCCACCCCGGCCCCTGAACACATGTCACTGCTCTCTCTCTCTCTCTCTCTCTCTCTCTCTCTCTCTCTCTCCACCCCGGCTCCAATGGTCTCCCCTCCTATGCCCTAGGGCCAATGGCATGGGGTGTGTATTGCTAAACTCAGCTGGGGTCTTGGTATCTACAGAAGAGATCCCCCTCTCCTGCTCCCTGTCCCCCCACACTCCCAGGCTGCGTGTGGAGACCTGTCCTCCACCCTTGCTTTTCATTGAATCTCCGAAGTCAATCATCAATAACCACCCTGAGACCACTGTGTGCTACAACACCAGTTCCTTCTTCTCCCCCTCCCTCCCTTTCTCATGAATCCTTGATAACTTGTACATTATTATTGTTTTGTCATATCATACACTGTCCGATATCTCCCTTTTCAAGAGAACTCAAGGCACACCAGCCCAAAGTGACTCCTCTCCAGGAGACCCCCACCACCAAGGACAAGCTGTGCCGTGCCACTCCGTGCTTCCAAGGACGACGTTGCCGCCTGGCGGGGGACACAGAGGAGCTGCAGCTGCCGCTGTGGCCGTCATGGTCAGTTCTGACTCTCAGGGACCCCCGGTGCAGCAGAGACGCTGCCTGGCCTGCCCGGGCCCCGCAGGTCCCAGCGTGGTGCCCCTCCAGATGGCAAGTCCAAAGGGGTACAGAGGCCATGGGTGTTGGGCCCATGGATTCATGACGTGGGTGTTATTTGTCTCTAAGGAGATGAGCTCACTGCTGATGGTGGGTAGAACGGGGGTGGTAGGGTGGCGACGAGGTGAGGCTTGCCCTTGGGGAACCACTTGCTGTTACTTTCTTGCCCCCTTCCCTGCAAGGGGTGGGACTCCACCCTATGTCCTCTGACCAATCATGCAGTTTTAGCACAGTTCTTTGTCTTCCCCTGAGGACCCAGGCCCCAAACATAGGCTCCCTGGGTTTGAGATGTCCTCTCCTGGAGGGCCACAGCATTCTATATAGGCCACACTGGGAGGACTCACGGGGGACATCCCACTGGGAACCCATGTGCCCCTTGCCCTTAAAGCTGAATCCAACATGCATGCGCCTGCCAGCTGTCGCAGCCTCTTGGCCCTAAGGGAATGTCGTCTTGTCTTACTTCTGCAGACGTCCTCCTGCCCCACTCCCCACCCCACCCCCAAGTGTGTGAATGCCCTGTGCTCTGGGCCTCGTGTTCACCCCCACTGTTTTCTTCAACAGGATTCGGTCATGCATATTTTTTAATAAGTGTAAGGGAACATTCCACGTATTTCAGTCTAAAACACTTTCCCATATATGAATATTCCCCTTATCTCAATAATATTTTAAATCCCATACCATTGGCTAGATTAATCATGATACTGTTATTAGAACTACCAAATATATCAATAGAGAGATATCAATATCTATTTAGATACATGCATGGATTTACTTACACTTAATCATAAACCCTGACCTAAGAACAGTCTGTTCCCATGACATGGTCCTTCTCGATGCTGACTCTCAAATAGTGGTCATTGAAGATATGCGTGCTCTACAAAAGTGTGGCAAAGAAAGTAGCTGGTGCCTGGCTATCAGAAAGAATGGGGTCTGGGAGCTGAGCCCCTGTGGTGCAGTGGTTGTGTTCAGGACTGCGGCCCACAGAATTGGCAGTTCAAATCCAGCAGCAGCTCTGTAGGAGCAAGGCTGGGCCTCCTACTCCCACCAGGGCAGTGATGCAAAGAAAAAAAAAATAAGAATGGTGTCTGGAGTCTTAAAAACCCATCTTCAAACAAGCAGCCATCTCAACGAGGTGTTACATGCATCTACATGGGAGAAGCACTCCAGTCTGTGTGAGCTAAGGATTGTAAATAATAAAATTCAAGGCTGGAGGAGGGAATTGGAGTAAAGCTTAGATTCTGAGCACCTGGTTTTCAGAAGGGTCTGAATGACAGTGGGACCCCAGAATCCCCTGAGGATTAAGGCTGCACTGAATTCCTTTGGGCCATTGACCAGGCGTGTACATAGTCTTGCCTTCAGGGAGAGGGCATTGTAGAATGAATTAGCACAGGGACAGCCGGGTTAAATTTTAACCTCTCATCATTGGTTTCCCCCTTTTGACCTTCAGCATTTTAAATTTGTTCTAGTTCTTAGTATTTTCTACTTCCATCTGGATGGCGTATTTGCTGTGTTTCATTTTGTTATGGCTTCTATGAAAGGCAGACTGTAGAGACAGTAGTAACTGATGGATAGCTTCTTGTTATGGCAGGGAGGCGCAGAGGAGACGGGGGAGCGAATGAGTGTGAATTTGAAGATGTCTTTCAAATGTGGTGATGGTTGCAGACTCTTTTTAGGAGATCCAAACCATTGAATCTTGTGGTACATGAATGCTGTGTTAATAAAACTGTTTTTCTGGTTTTGTTTTGAGAAGAGGTAAACGGTGTGGACCTCAAGATCGATCAGGTTTCGGAGGTGTGGGGAATTTGAAGCAGTGCATGTTTCAGAATGGGAACAATGCTGTGGATCTGGTCCAGTGGCTTGGGTCTTTTTGAATACCTTGCAGTAAAGTGTATCACTGGTGACCTACATCTCTCATGCAACTAATTTTTATATGCCACCCTGGGTATCATGAAGTTTTTTGGTTTTGCCCTGCCAATGTTATCATCCTTAAAATCCTACCCATAGAAACACACTGGATTTTACGACCCCCTGTGTGCCCTGGGTGGAATTCACAGGGAAGATGCATTTTCCCACCCAACCATCCACAGGCATGCCGTCTCAGGCAGTGACTGCAACCCCCACAAGGGACCTCCTCCCCAAGCCTCCTTCCCTCTGGCCCTTGGCTGTCTGAGCTGTGTCTCACAGCCAACGCCTTGGACGTTTCCGTGGTTGGTTGCATACCTGCATACCTTCCTGGTGCGACAACTGTCCACCTTATCGACCTATCTCTTGTGGGGCTGGACACTGGGTTTAGTTCCCTGCCTGTGACGTGATGAAGAATCACACGCCAGCAGGTCGGGGCCTGTGGACGCCGCCATCGCCGGCCCTTCGCTCCGCACTTCTGCCCCGCTCTACCCATATGGGCCACCTGGCTGCGCCCCTTCCCAGAGCAACGGGCTCCTCCCCCTGACTGCCACAACCCTTCCATCCCTGCTCTCCAGCAGCAGCAGGACCCACAGGCACCGCTCCCCTCTGCTCCTCCTCATGCACTGCCCAGCTTCCCCGTGGCCTGCCGCGGTCCTCAGGGTGACATCTCTGCCCTGTGACCCCAGTGAGCGGTCTTTCACTGCGCATCTGCCCAGAGAGGTGCGTCCTGGCAGTTCGTGGCGCCTCCTTCCGTGCGCAGTGACTGCCACACAGCGCCTGCTGGCCTTCACCAGGGCCTCTCTGGCCACTTGCTTTTGTCTCTGCTTTTCAGCTCTGGATCAGCAAGCCCTCGCCCTCCCCAAGGCTGCCTGGGTCTGGGAGCGCTGAGGAAACCCGCCCACCACCAGGGAGCCCGCGGGGCCTTGGCACTCCAGGGGCAGAGTTCCCAGCCTGTCCAGCCACACGCCTGTCACCCCAGAATGACCCACGGACAGACAAGTCATGCAGAGCTCATTCACTGCCACCAAGTCGGTTCTGATTCACACAGAGCCTCCCGGTCAAGGCGGAACAATCCCTGTGGCTTTCCAAGACGATCCATCTTTCGGGGAATCAAAAGCCTCGTCTCCCTCCCTCGGAGCGGCTGGCCGTTTTGGGCTCCAGGGCCCCTCCACAGATGAGCAGCGCGGCCTCGTCATTCAAGGCAACATTGCTTGCACAATATTGCACAATGTGGTATCAGTTTAGGAGTTGAGAGGATTGGCAGTGAAGGGGTGGACTCTAGTCTGTCAATCGGGTCATAAGCAATGAGGCCTCTGTGGGCATGGCCCTCTCCCGAGGATTCTGGGAACTCCTGTACTTTGCTTCTTAGAGGCGGGAGACACTTCTCTCTCTCCACTCACTCCCTTGGACATTCTCTATGGACAAGACTCAATGCTCACCCCTGCTGGACATGCTACTGACAAGAAACATGGACCTACCCTGATGCAACCAGACCTCTGGACTCGGAAAAGCCACATAGACTCCTGCCAGTGCTGAGAGGCTTACAACGCCATTGGACCCACAAGTCTTCCCACCCACTGGCCTGTGATCTTCCTGCACTCAGCATCATCGCATGTATTTCCTGAGTCGGAAGAGGACTTTATGGATTTCTACCAGACATAAAGACTAATATCAAACTTATGGATTTGATCTGGACTTGACTGGGATGTTTTCTTAATGTACAATTAAATTGCTCTTTGAGATAAAGTTCTCTCGTGCACACATAGGAGTGTCTGTGAATTTGTCTCTAATCTACCTGGCCTAATGCAGCAGTCGAAGGAAGAAGTGCACGTACAGACGGATGGACCTCAAAAGCCCCGGCAGAGCCAAGGTGTCCCCACTCTGCGACCTCATTCACATGAAAGCCAGGGGCCCACCCAGAGGGCCCACAGGCTGGACATCATCAGAGCAAAGGTTCCCTCTGAGGGGTGTGAGCTGGGCTGAGGGGTGTTGGGAGATGGGCATGAGGGCCCTTCTCAGAGCATGGATGATGGCACCCTTCATGGATAAACACTCCCCAAACTCGGTGAGTTGAAGAGCTGTGTCTTTCCAGGGAGTCTCACGCATGCACACACATATGTATGCATGCAGGGGCATGGTTTCATACACACACACACACACACGCATGAGAGCAGCTGCCTGAGCTGGGAGACACCGGACCTGCTGATGAATCTAACATACGAAGAAAGGTCAGAGGCAGGTGAGGAGAAGCAGGGTGGCAGGCACCCTGTGTTGCGAAGGCTCGGCTCACCTTTCTTCCCCGGGCCAGCAGGCTGTCCTACCTGGGCAAAGAAAGGGGAACATCCGGCAGCGAAGTGGAGGGGGGAGCGAGCATTGGGCAAAGCAAGTCCCAAAGACAGGAACATGTCCTGGGAACATGACCTCAGACTCCGCGAGAGTGTGTGTGCTCTGCTTGACAGCAGCGTCGGGGAGATGCCAGCACGCACCACAGCCGAGCGTCCCAGAGCAGAACCTTCCAGACATCGTTTAACGAGACACCCACACCAGACCCCGGGATGCGCATGTTCTCTCACCTGGCAAGGTCACTGCAGGAGGGGCAGTCTAGTGAGGCTTCAGAGAGAGAGGGGTGTGGAGGGGGGGACGGGAAGGGAGTGTATTTGTGGCTGGGGATAAGGCTTGACCTCACTGACCCCGAGCAGCATGGCCGTGGGTTTTCCTCCTGAAAAGCCCCCGATGTCCAACAGTGCCGCTGCGGAGAGCAGGGGAGGCAGTGGTTTCAAAACCAGAATGAAGACTCCGGGGTGGGGGGTTGAAACTGCCCCTGTCTGACATTGCTGCACGACATGACCCTGCCCTTCAGTGAAAAGAGGGAGAGACAGACGTCCAAGACAGCTGGAAGATGCAGGGCCAGTCGCCCCTAGAGCTTCTGAGTGTGTTTGGAAGCCAGGCAGTGACGGGCGTGGGCTCTGAGCACCCCAGTGAGCGTGGCTACTTCCCTGATGAACCACAGCCTCGTCTTCCTCCTGTGGGCCGGCTGGTGGTTTCCGACGGCTGACCTTGCTGTGAGCAGCGCAGCACGTGACCCAGGACGCCACTAGAGGAGTTTAGGGAGCTCACACCCTGAGCTCCCATTCCACTCACATGCCAGCGCCTCTCAGACGCAGACTCATTGTGATCTCTAAGGTTTTCCTTTTCTGTGAATGAAGACGGTCACCAGGCTTTCCTTCTGAGTGGGGGAGCTCTGCTGAAAGCATCTGCCACAGGGAACCAACTGGCTGTGTTTGAAACACCACCGCCATCACGGCTGGCATCACAGCACCATGCGTGCAAGTCACCCCAGGCAGGCGGAGAAGGGCCAGTGAGCCTGGCAAGCCAGCAGCGGGAGGACCAGAGGCTGAGGACTGGGGACTGTGGCAGGGCTACACCAGCCTGTGTCAGGTTTATGGTGGAGAAGGCACAGGTGGGCCTTTTTAGGGCTAACCTCCCGTGTCTGTCAACTCACCCTCGTTTGGAAGCAGGGCCACATCTTCCTTTCTGTTCTGTTGGCAATGAGGACACACCAGAGTAGGGTGGGTCCCTGTGTCTGCAAGATAGCCAGACCCAGGGAGGGACAGGCCGGGGAAGGGCGCCGTATGGAGGTGCATCTACAAGCCGAGGATGGCCAAGGATCTCGGAGAGTCGCTGGGAGCTGAGGCACAGTCTCCTTCACGTCCCCAGACCACGACAACCTCTCCTCAAACTGCTTCCAGGGACTCCGACTGGAACCAAGGTGCTGAAGACCAGGGCACAGGGAGCAGGGAGGAGACTGATGGGGAATTTCCCAGAATTCCTGAGGAACAGGATCCTCAGATGCAGAGTTTGTGCCCTGCAGTCCAGGAGCATCACCGGTCTGAGGATGGAGAACTGAGCCTGTGTGTGCAGTGGCCAGATGCTGCTCTTGTCTAATCCCGGTGAGAGAGAGACGTCCCTAAATCGGCCAGAGAGAAACGGGAGGCGCCTCCTGATGAATGGCAGCCAGAGCGGGGGCAGGCTGGTGGTCCCCTCAGCCCCCAAGCCCAGCTGTCAAAGGAGAGACCTTAAAGAGGGAGGGGCCCTGGTTGACAACACCTATCCCCCTAAGCCCTCCCCCCAAGGACTACCCTCAGAAAGGGGAGAGTAGCAGTGATGACCATGATGTCATGGGCTCCCAGATGACACCAAGGCCCGTGTTCGTGATTGTTGCTGGGCGCCCTGGCCTCCGTCCCAATAGCGAGCAGCAGAGGAAGCACCCCCCGCGCAGCGCCAGCCCCACCACTTGGTCACGCGTGAGAGCCAAGGGGTGCGTGCTTCAGACACCGTGCATCAGACACACCAGGGCAGTCTGGTCCAGCCATGGAACCCTTCACAAACACAGGCCGCTCCGTCAACCACGTCCGGGCCGGGATGGAGTAAGACATCCATCCACTGGCAAACAGACAGCTCCCAGGGATGAGACAGGTCAAGGGGCTGACCTGATGGTCGGGTGAGACCGGAACCCTAGGGGGCCGTGAGCATGACCACAGGGGTGGGGGGGAACAGACTTCACCTCAGGCATGTAGGGAGGGACCAGTTCCTGGAGGAAGACATGGCGCTTGGTGGAGCATAGGGGCAACAGGAAAAAGAGTAGGGATGGGAGGAAGCAGAAGGCCCTCAAAGAAGGTGGTCATGGTGGCCACCGCAACTGTTTGAAACGCAGCAGTGGCTGTGTTGCTGGCCCTGGCCTGGGCAGTGCCCCCTCCTGTGGTCCATTGCTCTGCTCAGAGTCCTAAGTGCCTTGACAGCCCCTAACACCACCGCCAGCATGGAGAATGACACCCACGGGTGTTCCACGTTCCACTGCTGGTGCTGAGCCTTCCTTCGGGGCCACCGTGTTGGGCATCTCCCTACGCGACTGCTGAGGGCACCCCTGGGCGCCTCCTGCTGACCGAGTGCTCCGCCCCTCCCGACTCTTCTTTCACAGTGGTAGCAGGTCTCTCTCTCTCTCTCTCTCTCTCTCTCTCTCTCTCCCCTCTCTGTTCGCCTTGTATTTACAGGCCACACTCCAGGGAAACTCCCGGGACCTGGGATCAGGGCTGCCACTGAGCAATGGTGGTGCATCCATCTAACCTCCCTCCACCTGTGCCTGATGGCGTCAGGTTCCATCACGAGGACCAGTGAGCACGACGTCACAGCTGACGGAGAAGAGCCACCCCGCCTGGTTCCCGAGGCTATGCATCAGTCAGTAGGCTCCCTCGGAGCCAAGTACCTGACCCTGGGCACCACTAAACCATCCCTACTCTTCGAATATCTCCCTTATGGCAAAAGCCGCTAGCAAAACGTGCCCTGTTGGAGCTCACATCCGTTTGAGCAGAGGCCACCCTTTCTGGGTGTGAGACTCCCTGATAGCTTTCAAGCGCCCAGCAAGGTACACAGCTTTATTGAGGCAAATTAATTGCCCAGCCCTTTTAATTAAAAATGTGGATTCCACACGTCATTTTTATGAAGAAGGGGGGCATTTCATAAGACGAAGCCCTTAGGAATCGCTGATGATCTGAACACTTTTTCCCCAAGGTCTGTGATGGCAGGTTCGGAGGTTATAGATGACAGAAACGTCAGACGCACCAGCTGCTCGCTGAAAGAGGAGGTTTTCTGCTCCGACCAAGAGTTAGTCTCAGAAACGCACAGGAGCAGTATGTCCAACTGCCCCACGGGGTCGCTGTGAGTTTCAATAGACGCAGGGTGGCGTGTTTTGTCCGCTTGGCTGTTTTTGAGGCGTTCTGAAGGCTCGGTGGAAGCGCTCGGCTGCTACTGAACTTGAATTTGGAATCCACCAGCCCTCTTGTTCCCAAGCCTCCCCGCCGCCACTGCAATTCCAACACCCGGACTCCTCACAAGGTAGACTCTTCCCAGGGGGGTTCCGGAGCTGGCAAATCTTTGGGAAGCAGGCTGTCGCTCCTTTTGTTCCCCAAAGGGCTAGTGGGTTTGAACCTGTGACCTTGGAAACCCTGTGGGGCAGCTGCAGTCTGTTTTAAAGGGTCCCTAAGGGTCAGGAGATCCCAGGTTTGAATCTTCAACGATTCCAGCCATTTGTTCTACCAACAAACCAGCCTTCTATTCTGCCTCCCCTGTGGGTCCAACTCTGATCCTCAGATCTCCGCCTGGGATAGTCTGCAGGAATCACGCGATGTGTCCAATATCCCGTAGAACGATTCCCCTTTTCCAAGAGGTACTTCCTCACAAGGTGAACACTCTGTGTGTGTGTGTGTGTGTGTGGTGTTCTGAGAAATATTGGGGTGTAGAGAAATCGGAAGTCCATGGAATTACCAGGAGGGTGGGCTGTGGTCAGTGCCTAACCCTCTGCGCTGCTAGTCTTTAAGGGGTGAGGTCCACCAGGAAGGTCAAACTGCCCAGACACCTCTCTGTGGCAGGTGAACCAGGTGGGTCGGGGCCTCGCGGGGCCGCGCCCCCGCGCGATTTCGGCCGCGATCCCCAAGCGAGCCCGCTCCCCACGATGCCGAGCCTGGGCACTCGCGGCTCGGTCGCGCAGGGATCCGCCTGGGTGCTCCCAGGGGCCGGCAGGCCGCGTTCCCGCCGCGGGGCAGGGCGAGGCCGCCGCGCATGCGCGCTGGCGCCCCAGGCTGCCCCCAGCGTCTCCAGCAGCACGCAGCCACACGTGACCCGCTGCCAGGAGCCAAGATGGAGGCCGAGGCGAGGCCTGGCGGGCTCCAGCGCTTCAGCCCGTGTTGCGGTCGGCCTCGTCGGACGTCCAAGCCTCGAATCCTGGTCGCCAGGCCTGCGCTGGAACGCTGTTTAGACCCGCCGAGTGGCGCTGGCCACTGCCAGTCCTGTGTTTACAATCACTCCCGCCCAGCACCCTGTGCTTTCCCAACCGCGAAGCGCCCGGGGCTTGCGCCGCGAGCGTCCAGGTTGCGTCCCGCCCCCTATGATTGGCAGCTGTGGAAGCCAAGAGGTTGCGGGATCTTTGAGGGGAGGCGGGCGGGGGCGGAGCGCCACGGTCGTTCATTGGCGTGTCTGCACCGCGGTTGGACGGCCAGCTGACGAGGGGTGGGCGCAAGTGAGGCGGTACCTAGCACTCCCCGCGAACCAATGGGTGGGCGGGAGGCGGGGCCGAGCCGTAATTGACGAGCACTTCATTAGAAACCAGGCGGGAGGGAGGGGCTGCAGCAGCCAATGGCGGAGCCGCAGCGGCGGGAGGGGCGGGGCTGGTGCGGCTGACGGGCGTCAGGTGCGGCCTATCGGCGAACCGCTCGGCGCCGGCGGGGGGCCGCAGCATCATGGTTCAACGTGGGTCAATTTTTTGTGAATGAGGAGGGAGGTTGTGGGGCCGCCGCCGCGGTGCTCCGTCCCCGCCGCTGCTGCCGCCTCCGCCGCCGCCGCCGTCGCCGCTGCCGCCGCCGCCGCCGCCCGCGCTCGCGCCCGCTGCCTGCGCCGCCGCCTCAGCGCCTGGGCCCGGCGCCCCCGGCCGCGTCCCGCTGTCGCCGCCGCAGCCGGAGCGCCCGAGGCCGGCAAACGCGGCGTAGCCGAGGAGATGCGGCTCCGAGCGCCCGGGCTGGGCTAGACCGCCACCGCCGGAGCCGCCGCCCGAGCCGCCCGCCGCGGTAAGCCGCCGCCCGGCCATTGTCCGCGCCCCGCGCCGCCCGCAGGCCTCGCCCGGCCCGGGACCCCGATCGCCGTGTCCCGGACCCCGGTCGCCTGGCCCGGGACCCCGATCGCCCAGCCCCGGACCCCGATCTCCCGACCCGGCTCCTCTCGGGGCTCCGATCGCCCGGCTCGGCCCGGGACCCCCCCCGGTCGCCCGGCCTGGCATTCCCGATCACTGGGCACCAGACCCCGATCACCCCGCCCGGGACTTCGACCGCTCGGCGGGTCCTGGACCCCGATCACATGACCCTGGACTCCAATCATTCGGCCCGGTCGGGAACCCCCGATCGTTCGC
>PVJH01045989.1:0-12028 GCA_004026705.1 Nesogale talazaci | reverse complement strand
GAGGGAGAACATCCGGTGCTCAGGGGCAGGAGAGCAACAGGCAGGAGAGAGGAGAGAGAGAGAGAGAGAGAGAGAGAGAGAGAGAGAGAGAGAGAGAAGAGAACAGAAGAGAAGAGAAGAGAAGAGAAGAGAAGAGAAGAGAAAGCCTCCATTCGTATATACCCTCTGGAGCCATACCAGGCCCCCAATTACAGACAAGGACATACGTCACAGGAAGGGGTTGTGCCATATGCACGCGTTATAGGGAAGGGAAGTATCAGGGTCCCACGTGCCAAGACCAGACCCCAGACTGCTGGATGTGGCTAAACAGGTTACACTAGAGATTATAACATCAGCATGTGAATCCGCCCACAGGCTTCAAGGGAAGCGAACCATCATCCTAACAGCAGGGGAGTTAGTTCTATTGTAAGATACACAAAGGTCTCAGGAAACTGGGAGCTTTAGGGAGACTAACTAACTTAACTTCCACACCAGATGCTGGTAAATAGTTTGCTAAATATTTTGGAGTATATAATTGTGAAAAAGTCCTGGCTTCATCCCACTGTGTGTTAGATCTCATTACCTTCCCACTGTGTCTCCATGGCTCCTAAAGTCAAACTGGCAGCTGTACTCTCCTCCACTCTCTCCTCCACTCCCTGCCATCCAGTGATTCCAATTTCTAAGATGATCCTCTAGGTCAGGGTAGAGTGCCCCTGGAGGGTTTCCCAGGGCCTGGAACTCTTGACAGGAGCAGTAAACCTTGCCTTTCTCCCAAGGAGTGGCTTGTGTTTTGCCGATCTTGTGGCTAGCAACCTATCATGCTACCACTATGCCACTGGGGCTCACAGCTAGAAATAGAAAAACAGCAACAAACCAAGGAAACTCACAAAACAAAAATGATTTTTAACCAATTCTGACCCCCTGACCCCAAAGTAAAGATCCTAAGTAGTAAGTAAAATCCATGACCTAATCCTTTTGCTGTAAATAGTGTCATTACTATGAATTGGAACCAACTTGACGTCATCTAGCAACTGGAATCACATAACTTGCTAAGCTGACCCTCTGTGCCTTGAATTGAACAACATCCCCTTGGAAGCTACTGTTTTGATGACATCACTGGGGTTTTTTTTTGAAAGCGCCCCAAGGAAACTGAGACAAGAGTATTACTGAAAGAATTTGTCTGCATCCATTCACTGATTAGAGGATTTGTCTGCATCAGAGACAGGTGTGACCATGTGCTGATTGGAATAAATGTTCAGGTGTATGGAGCTTTAGCAGCAAAGGGAAACATGGTCTTTTAAAAGTCCTTACAACAGTGAAGAGGTTGAAAAAGAATCACCAGCAGAGATCCCATTTGCCCACTACATTGAGTCCATTCTAATTCACAATGACCGATAGGACAGAACAAACTTGGTCCTGAGGCTATAAGTGTTTTATGGGAGCACAGAGACGTATTATTCTCCTGCTGTGCAACTGGTGGTTTCCACTGTTTGACCTTGAACTTGGCAGCCTAGACCGGGTAGCCACCCATTGTGCCATCAGGCTCCTTAACAAGAATTGTCTCTACACTCATTTAGGATGGTATAGCTCACATTTCTATGAATAAAAGAATGTTCAAGCCCAGAACAATATTTAAAAATAAGTCAGAAAAAATATTCAGATTACCTGTGTTTACTAATTTGGATTTCTATGCTGCTCGGGGCTGGTGATTTGGTAGACATCTTGAGAAAACGCAAAGTTCCATAGAATCTCAGGGTTGAAGAATTTCACCTGTCCTTCTGAATTCCCTGCATCGACTTACAACTAAGCTTTTGGGTGACTGATAGTGAAAGACCATTTGGCCAAGTAATTCATGGCATTTAGTCTTCAGTTTAAGGAGAGATTGACAAACGTATTTGATCTACTGTCCCCTTTTCTGAAAAAAAAATTACTTGGCACCCCCCCAACTCTGGAAATTAAAAATATTTGTATTGTAACCGGGATAAGGTGTGGCTCTCAGCTCTGGCAGCCCACCCCACCCCTCGGGTTACCTCAGTGCCCCAAGGATACTTGGCCGTGCGGAATGGCCTTTTCTAACATATAAGAATCAAGAATCTAAACAAATAAAGTGAGGATGGGATTAATTAGGTTGGGATTAATCTTTTGTCACACCTACTGCTCCTATTGGTCATGATGCTTGTGGCACATGGGAGACAGGAATTTTATAGCTGGAAAATGAGCAACCTTTGTATTTTCTCCTCCATTGGTTCCCTTCTCTATAGGAACTGGTCAAAAAACATAACAAATACAACTATTTGCTGGTAAGAATGCTCAATTACTCTTCATTTTGCCATTCCTTATCTACACACATGTAGCTATACCCTTTACATAAGTGAAATCTTAATATCCTATTTGTACCAGGCAGTACCCACCAAGTTTCCCCCACTGCTAAACCTCTGCATAGATTACATTTCTTCCTACCCAGCTCGGACCATTTCTTTCTCCTTCCCACGTTTTGATTTAGCTGATGCTCAGGAGTTCAGTGAAATAAATTGTGGGATGAAGTTAGAACTTTTCTGCAATTATATATGCTCCAAAATAGTAACCATTTGCCAGCATCTGCCGTGGAAGTCAGAAGTTAGCTATTCCCCCTAACGCCTCCAGTGTTCAGAGGCTCTCTCCTTTAAGCCTGGCAATCAAGGTGGGCAGGGTTCACAAGCTGCCAATAATGATCTTTACAAGTCTAACCTGTTTAGCCACATCCAGGAATCTGGGGTCTGCTCTTGTCACTTGGGACCCCAATACTTCCCTCTCCTATAATGTGTATCTATAGCACAACCTTTCCCTGTGACGCATGCCCTTTCCAGTAAGAGGGGCCTTGCATGGGTTCAAAGGGTAACACACTCTCCCTCTGCACGTGGACCACCTATGGGGCTGAGGTGAGCATGCTACTATGAAATGTGTCTGACTCTTATTATTATTCTCCTTCTCGTGCTCTCTATAACTTTACTATAATAATTAATAGCTATCACTATGCAACTGCGCCTGTTGAACCTGTGATGTATGTATCGGAGGCTGGCTTCCTCTCACAATAAATGAATGGAATGGAATGACACAGGCAAGGATTTCTCCTATGAGGGCATCTGTCATGAAATCATGATATTTGTTCTTATAGTGAATTCAAAGAGAGAAAGTCCATTTTGTGAAAGCAGTCATCTAACAGAACCACCCTAGTTCCAAAGAGTGGACTCATTGGTTTGCTTTGAGCACACATTGAGAGGTGATTCTTTTTGTGACTAGTCTGGTAATAGACTGATACTCAAATTTTGATTGACCGAGATGGCTTTAAAAAGAAAACCTCTCCCCCTTGTAGTACAAGGACTCAGGTTTAAAAAGACTCAGGAGGAGCGACCCAGAAGCCCACTAAGTCAAACACATTGGTGCCATCCTTCTACAACAAAGACCCCCAAATCAAGTGACAGCATTTATGATCCTTGAAGATCAAATGAAAAGGACGAAACATTATAGTCAACACCAATGGGAAGAAGAATCTGATAAGAGAAGTTGGTGGACATGGACAGCTCAGTAATGGAGCACAGCGGGGCCATCCATCTGGAGTCATCGCCAGCAGTGAGGCACAAAGGCAGCAACTTCACAGTATCTCCAAGAATCATCAGAGACACTGTGTAGGTGCACCCAGAAGGAAACATGATACCAACTTGTTGGAACAAGGAAAAGAATAGTTTGGAGGATGAGAGTTCTAGGATCCTCACACCCACAGTGGGGAGGGAACCAGGAACAAGACAGAGGCCAACCCCCCAGCGGCACTCCCTCACCATATGGAGTGGGTGGCAAAGTGGTGGAGCCAGAGTAATAGACTCAGAAGGATTAAGTAGACATTTCTCATCCAATTCACCCAAGGGCTACCAGACCCATTGAGCATTGGGTAACTATTCCTACATTCCTGATTTATTCACTCTGGACTCTGCAGGAGCCTGCCCTGCCTGCACCCAATGGCAAGGAAGTATTCCTGCAGTCATGGCCACTCACCTCAAAACTTATCTTCCTGTCTTCCCGTCCTCTCATCAAAGAGAAAGGCAGTGTTCTTTTATGCCCAACTGTTGGCCACATACTTGCCTGCTGCCTTGCCCAATTTGAAGAGTGCTCTAATGCCACTCAGCCAAAGACAGGTGATGGCCAGCACCCCTCAGCCTTTCCACAGAAGTTTCACACAACCAGAGAACGGCAATGAGTACATGTACTGCCTGACATTGCCCCACACACATACTGGAAATAAGTGCTCCCATACCACTAAAAGAGCAGTCAGTGAAGCATACTCAACCCACCCATTCTAATGTATCATGCAAGCACAAGCATACAATAAATTAAAAAATGCCTAAAATACCTAGAGAGAAGACAACTTTGAATTATAGGAAGGTACAACACAAGATGACAAAAGCAAATGAACAAAGCAAAGAAGATAATTAATAAGTAACTCAAAGTACACATAAATAGGGTCCTCAAAGACATCAAGGAAAATCTAGACAAAACTCTAGAATAATCCAGGAAAATAATACAAGAACAAAATGACAAAAATAGACCACCAGAAACCATCTAAAAGCAACAGCAAATTCAGAAGATTAATAGTGAAGTATCAGAAATAAAAGACTCAATAGGAGATAGAAAGAAGGAATCAGTATAATAACAAAATTGAGGGCAGAACCTTTGATGTTAGCTTGTTTGAAGAATAATCAGAAGAATAAACAAAAAGAAAGAAAACCTAAGTGCTAGGCGGGATAACATAAAGAGGAACGATCGACATTTGATGGAAGTTCTAGAAGAAGTAGGGAAAAATAATTTTTGAAAAGGTATTCTCTGCAAGCTCTCCAAATATCATGAAAGATGAAAAGATTACCAACCAAGAAGCTCAAGGAATCCCGTACGTGATCTAAGCCAGGCCCACTGTGGTCAATTTGATTCCAGTTTACAGAAGTTCTGGGAAACAGGGTAGAATAATCCGTAAATAGAGTAACATTGCTCCATGGGGTTTCTGAGACTACACACTTTTATGGAAGTAGACTTTCTGATCTTTTTCTGTGGACTGAGTGGTGCGTTCAACATGCTGAACTATAGTCAGCGGCCTAAGGCTTTGCACTCTGCCCTGCAGGACTCCTTCCAGACAGGTTGCTATTGTTAGGGGCCATCAAATTACTTCTGACCCAGAGCCACTCTAAATACAACAGGACAAAACCCTGTCATTCACTGCAATAAGGTATGCGCCATCCTCACAATTGTTAGGTTTGAGCCCTTGTTGCAGATACTGTGTCAGCCATATTGTAGAAAATCTTCCTGTTGGGGCCCCCCTTTATTTTACCGAGCATGGTATCTCATTTTAGGGACTGACAGCATTTCCTAAGGATAGGGAGGGATAAAGGCTTGCCATCTTCACTTCTATTTTCTGCAAGACAGATTTGCTTGTTCTTTTGGCAGTCAGTGGTTCTTTTGATGGTCTTCACCAATGGCATAATTCCAATGCATGAATTTTTCTCCTGTCGTCTTTATTCATTGTTCAACTTCCCCAAGCATCTGAGGCGACTGAAAATATCATGGCTTGCATAAAGCACACCATAGTTCTCAAAGTGACATGTTTGCTCGTTAATACTTTAAAAGAAGAGCTTGTGCAAGCAGATTCACCCAATCCAACACACTATCTGATTTTTTGATTGTTTTCTTACCTACTCACTCTACAGCCTGATACAGCAGCACAGTGCACATTTTTCTCTAAGGCACACAGATCATTCTCCAGAATAGAACATTTTGTAGGCCACAAATCAAGAGTCGCTAAATACTAAATTATTGACACAAAACATCTTCTCTGATTATAGTGCTATAAAACTATATCTTAATAACAAATAGGCTCTGGAAATACACATAGATGCTTTGGACTGCTAATTGCAAGGCTAGCTGTTCAAAACCATCAGTAGGAAGACAGGCTTTCCATTACCAGATAGACTTCAAGTCTCAGAGACCCACCAGGGCAGGCAGTTCTCCCGAGTCCTACAGAGTCAGTCATTGTGAGTCAGAACTGACCTAAGGACCATGAGTTTATTTTTATTTTCTTGGTAAAAACTACTAGATCGTAAAATAAATTAAAAGTGAAAATTTAAAAATTATTTGAATCCTCTTACAATGAAGATACCACACGCCAAAAGTATGGGTTACAGAAAAAGCAGTGCTCGATGAAAAATTATAGGAATAAATGATGACACTGACAAAGAAGGTAGTTGCAAAACCACAACCCCAAAACTTGAACATGTAAAACAGTGCAAAAAAAGGAGCCCAGAGCCACCCAAAGAAAGGAAGAAGCCAGATGAGAGCTGAAATAAATGAGAACCTCCCCGAGAACTGGCATTTCCCTTAATGGCGTTTATGAATCTCTATTATTTCCTATTCTCATTTGTCAAAAAATTGTAGATGTGCTTGTGAAGACAAGTTGAGGGAAGTACCTATACATAAAAAAAAAATTAAAAAGCCTTTTCACCCTATTAGTCCAAGGAAAATCTAGCCAAACCTAACCCCAAAAGAAGAGTGTGTGTTCAGTTACAAAGATATGAGAACTGAATGGAACTTTGCACATGAGGGATGAGAATGCCACTTTCTCTGGAAGGGATGTCAGTCCCCAGGGTACAGTGAGAACGCTGTAAGTGATGCCTGCTCCACACGGTTTCTGGAACTGGAACTCTTTATGGAAGCGGGTAGCTTCATCTTTCTCTCTCTTTTTTTTTTTTTTAATTTAATTTAATTTTTTATTTTTTTAGTTTTTTTTTTAGGCATCACTGCCCTGGTCATCTTTCTCTTGTAGAGCACAACTGACCTTTTGGTTAGCAGCCTCGTGTGCTTAACCCATTGTGCTACCAGGCCTCCATTCCACCAATAGGGCTCCTTGTAAGGATAGGAGAACACACATATTGGCTGCTCTAAGAATTTGCCATTGGGATTGAAGCAAATGAAGACACTTTCCAAACGCTCTTCCTGATCAAGTTTCTAGTCCTTGAGCATTGTATTAGGCACCACAGGAAGCCTGGGTGGCTGTGGCAGTCATGTGCTTATGTTAATTTTATGATTGAACTGTAGAGGTGGAGTCTAGCCTGCTAATCTGGAGATAGCCATTGAGTAGCAAATGAGGCCTCTACATGGGCATGGCTTTCTCCTGAGACTTCTGGGGAATCTCACGATATTTCCCTCATGAAGATGAGAAACTATCTTCCCAAGTTGTTGGGAGTTAGTCTCAGAGGCGATGAGTCTAATAAGATGGAAAAGACAAGATGGCAGCGTCCGAGAAGCTGGAGGAGCCGGTGGAGAGACCACACACGGCTTTGCCCTGATGGAGCCAGACCTGTGAAGCTGGAGTGGCATGCTGTTGATGGACCCTGAGCCCTGGAAGCAAGGAGCCATGGGGAAACCCCTGCCAGCACCAGAATGCTGCACCCACCAACCTGTGACTTTGTGAGTCAGAAGGAGACTTTGTAGGCTGATTTCAGGCATATGGGTTAATATTGGACTTATGACTTTGTACTGGACTGGATTGGGATGCCTTCTTAGTATCACAATCCCTTTGTATATAAACCCTTTCCTTATATCTATTTGCGTGTCTTTGAAATTTGCTCCTCCAGTCTACCCGGACTAACACGGTGGCACTCAACTAACAGGTTGGCAATCAGAACCCCCTGCCACTCCATTAGAGAAAAGTGCACACATTTGCTTTCACATACATTACAGTCTGGGAAACCCTGTCGTAGAGACTACTGAGTCAGAACCCACTTTCAAGGATGGGTTTAGGGTGGGGCTACAGATTAGAGAACCAGGTTGTATTTTAGGGACAAGAAACCTTTAGAGACAAGCCTCTCTCATTGAAAAAGAGGCCAAAAGGAGATTTTGAAATCAGTTTATTTTTATTTTCAAACGCTTTCTTGTAAACACACGCAAGATGTCTTTATAAATTATGAAACCAACCAATCAACCAACCAACCAACTGACCAAACTCATTGCCTTCAAGTGGAATCCAACTCCTGCATGGCTGTGTGTTACAGAGTAGAGCTGCTACACACAGAACACACGCTCCGAGACGGCACACCTTTTATGTTCACACACACAAATGGGAAATTCATACTGTGTGTGAAGAAGAAACAGCTAGTGCGATGCATGTAAAGACAAGAAATAAGAGCTCATCGTTGGAACGGAGGTTCTATTTTCCATATTACAAATTCCATATTTGATTTTTAAAATGACCTTGTATGCTACATAATAGTATTCTAAAACTTTAGAAAACTTGATGGTGTACCTGATCTATGCAGAAGAGGAGTTGCTGGAGTAATGTGAGGGGGGCACTGGCGTGCCAAACATGTCCGGCCTCAAAACATGATCAGTCATATTTGACTAGTTTAATCAGCAGTGAGCGTTGTGTATGTGGCTTGAAATCTGGCAACGATTACAGCTGATGGTTGCATAACACGATTAATGTAATTCATAACACTAAATTGCACACCAGCAGAACATTTAATTGGCAGATGTGGTGCTCTGTGTCCACCAAGGGGCTTCCAAAAGTTTTTGGACGGATGGGATTAAAAGAGAATGGAACTTTCCCATGACCTTTTTGAACTCCCCCTCTGTGTATTTACAATAAACACCAAGAAAAAAGTTAAACACCAAGAAAAAAGTATTTAAAAACTCCTATCAAGATGGCTTCTGGTTCGAAATCTCTTAAACTACAGATAGACTGTTTTATGAAGCACTTGGAAACAAGTCAGCACAAGGGTTCTCCAAAGCCGTGTTTTAAAAATCAGGACGCCAAGCTGCCTCCCTTGCGTGTCTAATTGGCACCGTCAATTGTGGCCGTTCCAGTGGCTCGGGGCACTGTCCTGGCTCTCAGGAGAGGCGCAGCCTCGCCAAGGACCTAGTGCGTGCCCGCTCGCCCAGCAGCGCTGGGCACAGGCGCGCCCGGGGCGATCAGCTGGTGGGGCCTCTGGGTGCTCCCGGAGCACACGGCGCTGGCGCCCCCTGCTGGCCCATGCCGGCGACAGACTGAGCCACGAGTTGGCCCGGAAGCACCCTCTCCACCTGTGCCCGCCTCTGTGCCCGAGAGCAGCGTGGCTGGCGGGGTACAGTGAGTGCACGGCGGAGGGGGGTAAAGGCGCAGCGCCCGGACAAGCTCTGCTGGCTCTCGAAACGAAGTCTGACTCAACGCTCTGAGTTGCGTGCTTGAAGCCGAGAAACCAGTGCCCACTTCCTTTGGGGGCTTCAGTACGTATACTGTTGAAAAGGCAGGGATTGTGTTCATATCCGGCAATGTGAAGGTCTGCAAGCTGAAATCTGCGCTTGGGATTTTTGCATGGATTTGTTTGGCGACGGAGTCACCAGTGGAACAGGCGGTGGGGCTTCCATGGCAACCGCAACACAACAGCTGACCCGCCGCAGGTCACCGGCTGGGAAAGCGGCCCCGGCACCCACGGGTGGGGGTGAGAAGGGGGGCTTCCATCGGAGGGGTGTGGGGGGCCTGGTTAGGTCAGAGGCTGCAAAGATGGGCTTCTCCCACAGGAGGGGATGTTTGCTGGCCTCGTGCTGACTTCGATGGAAGTATCGGCCATCAGTCCTATTGTAAGACCAGACTAGATGTTACAAGTTTGAGATACTGTTTCTTTAAAACAGTTACTCGGAGGGGAAGTGAACCATTTCAGTTCATTTTCATACATTACCCTTGATATAATAGATATGCAAATACTGGAAAACACACGAAATCTTAGAGAGCTGGAAGGGACTTCTCATCTTTGACAGGGTACATCTTACCACTTTCCTGTTACTTTCTATTAGTAGGAAAAATTGATTTTGTCTTTCTCTGGTACAGGCTGTGGCCTTAGCAGTTTTTACTGTCTAGAACTATATATATTTTAATTGCAATGGAGTTAACTCATAGTGATCGTGTAGGACAGAGTAGAACTGTTCCACAGGGTTTCCAAGAAATCTTTGCAGAAATGGGCTTTCTTATGACTATGAACCTTGTTATCAAATCGAGTGGGGTGGATTACTGTAACTATCATATTAAAATGTGACACCTTGTTATTCAATCTCCCTATTGATACAATGTATACTTATTCCTGTTTTTAATATTTTTTGCTTTCTTTTCAGTTAAAGTTTTATTCTGACATTGTTGGTTTTTTTTGTTTTGCTTTTATTTTGTTTGTTTTTCCTGTATATGAAAACCAGGACAGGTAAATCTATAGAAACAGCAACTGGATCGATAGTTTCACAGGAGCACCACAGGGGAGGTTGGGGGATGATGGGATGTGACCAACAGTAAGTACAATGAGAAGCATTGTACCTCTGAGGACAGCACTGAAGCTACAGCTCAGGGAGAGGGACACGTCTGATCACAGCACACAGGAGCAAACGAAGGGGGTGGAGAGAAAGTGGAGCACATCCTGGCCCACCAAGCCCTGAGGATGGTATTTCTGCTCGGAGCAGCCAATGCACCGAGAGGACCATAGGGCCGGTCCCACCACGAGACACAATGTCCCTCACTGATCCACTCAAGACAGTGTGGGAATTGTGCCCAATCTGACCCCACCACACTGAGGCAAAACACTATTATGATTTAACTGTGACATGTATGATACATGTCATTAAAATTGTTTTGAATACAAAGCTGGTTGCTACTTCTTTCATTCTCCCTCAGAGTGGCTGGTGTGTTCTTTCTATCAGTAAGAGATTATATACAAACTTCATTTTCTGGTATGTTCTGACTCACAACAACTCCACACGTTTCAGAGTAAAACTGCTTTCTTGGCTGTCATCTTCCAGAAACAATCTCCAGGCCTCTCTTCTGTGGTATCCCTTTCAACCATCTATGCTATTTGGTGGGGGGGAGGGGGTGTCTTTGTATCATACATATTGAATTTAATTGTGTTCTCATAAAATGTGGAGTATGTGGGCTGCACCATGATTCTCAGTGACTTGGCAGATATGTACGGATGCACTCCTGCTCAAGATGTCATCTGATATGATCAGCCTGTAAGCGGCTGTAAGTGGCTTAGGGCGGGATGGAGCTGAGACGCTCTTAGTTAACTTAGAGCCTCGATGGTGCGATGGTGCGGAAAGGGACTTTCCCTGAGGTCCAGCCTGCATTACCCTTTGTCCTGCAAGAGGAGACGCAAGTCGAGAGAGGGACGTCCAGATCGCTAAAACGCAGGGAGAGTTGGGAGCAGGGGGCATCCCTGGGACCCACTCTCACCAAAAGCATCTCTCCTCAACCAGTCTTAACTCTAGTTGATGTCAGAGAAACTCTGTCACAGAAAATGCAAACAAAATAGGTGTCATCAAGTTAACTGAATTGTGACAATCCAACATGTCAGGTTAAAACTGCCCAAGAGGGTTTCCAAAGGCCAATTTAAATTTTTTTGGTAACTAGATAACCTACTTTTCTGAAGCACCTCTGGCTGGTCAGAAAGCGCCAGTGCCCTAGTTTACCAGCTGAGTGCTTCCAACATTTGAAATGGAGGGATTAGATTCAGGAATCTCAGTATCCCAGTCTCCAAACAGCAACCTCAATAGGAAGCCATGGCTCTATCCCAGCACCCCTAAGCATCTGCTTGCCCAGAAATATCCTCAACACAGACTGACCATGTCCACCACATTCCAGAGAAAAAAGAGGAGTTGTCCTGCATTGAAATGGAGAGAGGCAGTGATTCTCAGTCCTGGCTACACATTGGGATCTCTTGGGAAGCCTTTAAAAGAAACAAGGACAGCTCTGGTACAGATCCATGGAACACAGCTGCCCACTCTCCCACTACCTGGCTCGCACCATGGACAACAATGAGTTTCATGCTGTCAAGCCAGATGTCATGCAGTGCGGCCTCATGGGGGACATCATCAAGTGCTTTGAGCAGAAGGAATTCCACCTGGTGGCCCTGAAGTGAGTTAAGGCCTCTGAGGAACGCCTGAAGCAGCACTACATTGATCTGAAAGAAAACCCCCTCTTCCCAGGGCTGGTGACGTACATGAACTCAGGACTCATTGT
>PVJH01045988.1:0-12087 GCA_004026705.1 Nesogale talazaci | reverse complement strand
GCTCATGTAAGGTCCAGTGACTGAATGAGTTCATTAGCAGGAAATGTCCTAAAGATAATCATCAACTCCTTCAGGTTCTTCAACACAGTTTTAGAAGCCAACTCCAGTGCCTTCATCAGAAGATGCTATTAAAAAGAGGTAGAAATTTAGGAACAGGTTAGAGTGGGGATATCCATGGAAACCTCAGTTAAATTTCTGACTTTCAGTGCAGATGTGTAAAACATAGTTTGTCCCTAGTAATTTGGGAAACATTGAGTTAGATTGGAAGTAAATGACATGGAAGTTTGAATATGAAGTTCTAAAATGTTGCTTCTCCTCTTTATCATAAACACTATAATACTTTTTCATTGCCATCACTATCACCACACTCCAATATCATCACACAACTTAGACACTTTCTGGATTACATGGGGACAGACTTGAATACCAGATGTGCGCGTTAGTGCACTAAAGATGAGAGGTGAAGCTTCTGTAGAATGAATTCCTTGAATGGCCATGGCAGAGTGCAATCCTGGACCACCACAGAGTCAAGGTCATAGAGTTTTGCCTTCATCAAATTCACCTCAGTTACATTCTCTCTCTCTCTCTCTTTCTCTCTCTTTATCGAGTAATCTTATAAGAAGTTATCATCAATTTTACTTTATTTTTTAATTCTGCCAAGTAGCCAGATTTTAGTATTATAGTATAAATTTGATCGCATTTATTGATCAATATTAAACAGAACAGTAGATTCAACGAAATTAAAAGGCTGCAGGGTCTGTTAGAGCTATTCTTAATTTTTTAATAAGAGTTATTTTATGATAATTCCCTGATTTACAAATTAGGTAGCTTACTTTCCAAGAGCAAGTATACTTTTCTAGTCTTTCTTCTAGTTAGCCAATAGTTATTTATTTGAATTATTTATTTGACTCCACTCTTTTTATTTTTGACTATTTGTCAGATTCCAGAATGAGGACCTGCTTCACCTTGGAAAAAAGTTGCTCCTTCTTGCTGGATTCATACAGGTATTATTTTATTATCCTTTAGAAATTGGTTAGTGCTTCTATCTCCTGTCATCTCTGCTACATGAATGAAGCTTTGTTGCTATAGTTAATGCACATAGTTATACTTTCATGCCACTCAACACCATTCTATTCACCAAATATTTATGTGCTAGGCATAATACAAAACAAATTGCAACCACCAATCTGTGAGAGGATATATAATGAAAATAACTTTAAATGAAGATAATTCCAGAAGAGTGCATGTACAGTTATGATTTGAAGTTTTTTAAAGGGAGACTTGCTACATAAAATAATATTTAAGCTTGGTTTCATCAAATTATGTTAGATAAAAGAGGTGAATAATGAGATAATGGTTATGTTGGGAGAACACAAAGGAGGCAGACTTAAAAGATGATGAGAAGACCCAGATTGTGTGGCAAAATATAATCAGTTCAACATTGTTGGAACATAATTTTTTGTAGAGAAAATGCTAGGTGATCATATTAACTATGATGCCATTCTATAACAATGATGTGTTTAATGTTGTTAAAAGCTTTAGATCTCATGCACAAAGGAGTTCTAGACCTCATCAGAATCTCATGCACAAAGGAATAATTGTTTGTGGATCTGACCATTTCAACCTACAGGGCTGATTTTCTGAAGGACATCACTAGGACTTTCTTCTAAATCCATTTTGGTCTGGAAACTCCTCTAAAATCTGTTTGGCATCTCAGTAACACGTGAGTCTCTACTGACAGATGCGTAGTGACTGTACGTGAGATGCACTGGCTCAAGATCAAATCTTGGTCTGATATCCACATAGAAGGGAGAATTTCCACTCTCGAACCACCTTTGTCTTCCTACAACAGTAATAGAAAACCCGACATAATCAAACAGACAGGATTCATGTTACTTAAATCTGCAAGTTTATTGTTTTATTTTATATTGAGAAAAAAGTCTGGAACTTTGTTTCAGAAAAACAATGATGTCTGTGAGACTCAATGCCTTATGTCAATTTGAGGTCAGTAGAATACCCACAAGAAAGAACTGTGCAAGGGGAGTTGACAAATTAGTTGGTAAAATCCCTACCAGCAGTGTCTGTTGTAGCAGTGGGGTAGGCAGGGTCTGAGTCCTCCCAGCAGACTCTGTACACAGGGTTCAAGCAGAATGCACAAAAGACTGCCAAACTGTACAATGGGTCAAGAGGGAGCTGGACAGACTTTTGGAAACTAAGAGAAAATGCACAGCTGCTTCTTAGGTTTTAAGTTGAGGATGAGGAGTTACTGTGTAAATGAACTGGTATTTCCTGGGCAGGTCTGCACTGATTTCTGTCTTTTTTAAGTCTCAAGTGCTTAACAATTTTTGCTTGAACTCCATATAAATTTTGTGTCTTCACTTCTTATATTCAGCAGACAGGTCCAATCTTGATATTTTTTCCTTTGCCTTGATTACTGTCCTCTTGGCACTAGACAATCCTTGAAAGATTCCAATTTGTACTCTTTAAATAAGAAAATGATTTGCTTATTTTAAAGTTTTTACTATGAGTTGGGTGAGGGTCTACAGAGCAGATAATTCATTTTACATACAACAATCCATATACATGTTGTTTCATCTCATTGAGGGCAACCACCACAATGTAACGTCACATGTTCCTTTCCCTCTGTTTACTGTGTGGTTCATCCTTCTTGCATAAACCTTTGAACTTTGTGGAAAACATTTCCATTGTATCTTAAGTTGACCATTCAAAGATGTGCACACCTCATCAGTGTTTTTGTTCTCCCATAGACCAGCCTATTATTTGGTTGAACATTGAGTCACAAGGATCAATTAATTTCCAGAACTAAGAAGTAACAGATGGCCATAGCCTTCAGATTCCAGTGCTCTCCATAAGATTGGTCCTTTCAGTTAACTTTGTGATTTTTGTTTTGTTTCACATTCTCTCCCACTATTTAGGATCTTCTAATGTGATTATTTTGATGATGCATTTTGGTTATAGCAGCTTGATTCTTTTTGTCACACGGTTGCAGAGATAGATGTTTATGTAGGTCAGTAGTCTGTTAGACTAATAGCATAATTTCCTCCAACTCTTCCAGTGAAATGGCATGTGATCACCATGTGATCAACAGTGCTTTTTTATGAAGCATTCTACTCCATTAAGTGTATGTGCCAGTAAGTCAACAAGGGTGCAGTAAGGTGCCAATAAAACACAAAGTACTTCTCTGATTCCTTGAGGTTTCCTCACTCCCTACTAACATGTCTTTCACTGTAGGCTAGACTAAAGCATGTACACTCGCACAGATAAGAGATAAGAGCTCATAACACATGGAATCCAGGAATAGGAATAGAACTAACAATACCAAGGGGGTAGAAGGGAGAAAAGGAGAACTGATTGCAATGATAGACATATAACCATATCACTCCCATGAGGGGATAAACAACAGAAACCATGGAGGAAGGGAGGCAGAAGTCAGTGCAAGTTATGAAAATAATAATTTATAATTTATTAGGGGTTATGGTGTGGGGGAAGAAAAAAAAGAGTAGTTGAGGCCAAGGCTTCAATAGAAAGTATATGTTTAGAAAATAATGATGGCAATATAGGTACATATATACCTGATACAATTGATGTATGGATTGTTATAAAAGCTATAATAGCCACCATAAAATGATTTCTAAATAAAAATTTTAAAATACAAGAAAGAAAGAAAAATCAAAATAGATGTAAGAAGAAATTCTGAAACTGGTTCTTACTCAAAGTAAACTCAAAAAACAAATTCATGGGCTGAGCCCCGGTGGCGTTTAAGTGGTTGAGTGCGGGACTGTGACCCACGGGCTTGGCGGTTCAAATCCAGTGCCAGCTCTCAGGAGTAGCACCAGGTAGCTCCCACGACCACTGGAGAGCAGTGATGCCCCCCCAAAAACCAAATTCATTGCCATTGAGTCAGTGCTGAGTAGAAGCCCCCTGTGGGTTTCTGAGACTGTAACTGTTTAAGGGAGGAGAAAGTCCAGTCTTCCTCCTGCCAAGCTGATGGCAGTTTCCATGTCTAACTACAGAACCACCATGAATAATAATCGTAGATTAGTTAAGGCAGATGGAAGAAATGAAGTCAAAGGGGCAAGTGTGAAATTTCAATGGGAAACCTGAGAAGACAAAATCAGGAAGTATTCAAAGAAGATGAAAAGAATGCACAGTCACCATATCCCAAAAGGAGTGGTAAATGTCCAACCATTTCAAAATGCAGCATATAATAAAAACCATGACAATGCAGGAGGAAGTCCAAGTTGGGTTTCAGGCATCAGCCAAAAGAAAGACTCAAGGAATTGACATAAACCAATTGCTTTGCTTCAACAAACTGATGAAGTACTGGGAGCACTTATTCCTCTATGCCTCGATGAAGACTTGAAGCTCTTTCTGATGAAGATCAGAAATTATGACCTCAGGATGGGTTGCAATTCAATACAACAAAACAAATACATAAACTCACTGACTTCCGGTTGATGCCGATGTATAGTCACCCCAAAGAACCTAACCCTGTAACTGGTCACAGAGTAGAAAGAACCATTCTCATAACTACTGGTGGTTTTTACCTTTCAGACCCCAGCCAATGCATAATCACTAGTAACGAAGACAAAGATCTTCACAACTAGATCAATAGAATAAGGACTAAGGTGCACCTGACCTGATTCATGGTATTTTCAATCATCTCATCTGGCTATGAAGACTGGATCATGGATAATGTAGTCTGGAGAAGAATTGATACATTTGAATTATGGGTTGGCAAAAAGTACTGAAAATAGCACGGACCGTCAGAAGAATGAATAAATCTATATTGGATGAAGTAGAGCCTGAATGCTTCCTAGAAGCAAGGATGGCAAGATTTCATCTTGTCCTTCACACAAGTGATCAGGAGAGAGGATCTCTGGAACAGGGCATCAAGCCTGGTAAAGTAGAAAATCGCAGAAAAAGAGGAAACTCCTCAATGAACTCAACTGACACTGTAGCTGCCACAGTGAGCTCATATGTCAGTTGTGAGGAGAACAAGGGATGGCAAGTGTTTCATTCTGTTGTAAACAAGGTTGCTATGAGTTGGAAGGGACAGCACCCCCTAAACAAACAAAAAACTCATCATTTAAGTTGGGAAAAAATAAAAATAAGTTGATTCCAACTCATGACTGCCTATCTGTGTCAGAGTAGAATTATGCTCCATTGTTTTTTTTTAATCCTTTTATTGGGGGCTCATGCAACCCTTATCACAATCTATACATAAGCCCAGTGTGTGTCCAGCACATCTGTACATCTGCTGCCCATCATTCTCATAATATTTGCTTTCTCCCTAAGCCCTTGTCATTGATTCCTCATCTCCCCCTCCCTCCCTGTTCCCCCTGTATACCCTTGATAATTTATAAATTATTACTTTGCCATATCTTACACTGTCCAACGTCTCCCTTTACCCATGTTCCTGTTGTCCATACCCCAGTGAGGAGGTAATATGCAGATCCTTATAATTAGTTTTCCCCTTCTACCCTACCTTCCCTCCTCCCTCATGGTATCACCACTCTCACCACTGGTCCTGAAGGGATAATCTGTCATGGATTCCCTGTGTTTCCAGTTCCTATCTGTTCCAGTGTACATCCTCTGGTCTAGCCAGATTTGTAAAGTAGAATTGGGATCATGAGAGTGGAAAGAAGGAAGCATTGAAGAACTAGAGGAAAGTTGTATGCTTTATCATTGCTACACTGCACCCTAACTAGTTTGTCTCCTCCCTATGATCCCTCTGTAAGGAGAAATCTGTTATCTACAGATGGATGTTGGAGCCCCAACCTGTACTGCCTCTTTTAATAGCTAATGTATCTGAAAGAACTCCACAAATATTTTAATGTAATGTGTGTGGGTGAATACAGGACTCTAATTTGGGAGTTAGCTGCAGATGGCACTGTTAAGTATTCATACCACCTAGTTCCCTTCCGTTTCAGGTTTACTGTCCTCTCCTTCATAGTAGGAGATACTTTGCACCTTCATTGGCATTGTGCAGGTATCCGAGCAAGTAAAAAATACTTGTCATCACCTCAGTGGCTAAATAGAATTTGAGGTAATATCAATGCCTCTTATTAAGAGTACATATATTAACTCTTTGAGTGGCCTCTGGAAGGCAGTTGAAAGTGGTCCTCAGGAGGAGAAGTCTCCAGTAATGCAGGCATGAGCTGATGAGTTGAGTTGTATCCACAAGGCTAGCAGCCTACAATGATGATGTATCAGAAGTGTTATCTATCATAAGAGATAAAATTGCTCAAGATGACTCACATATGCATAGTCTGGTGCTCTGCAAAATCTCAATACTCTGGAAGATAATAGAATATTTGTAGATATAATAGAGATGCAGTAGGAAAAAAGTTGAAGAGAATTACAGCTGTAAGAAAAATGAAGATTAAAAATGGAGTTCTACCCATTGTCCTACTAATTATACTCTTCCAAAATCAGAATATTCAGTGCCTTCATTATTAGAGTATTGAAAAGCCAGAAGGTTAATTTGAGGGCTAAGGTGCATTTGACCCGAGTTATTTTTAATTGCCATGTGAAATGTGGACAATAATAAGGTAGACTGAGGAAGAATTGTTGCATAGGAATTATGGTGCTGTTGGAGAGTATTGAAAGTACCATGGGCTGCTAAATGGACACACAGGTTTATTTTGGAAGAAATATGACCTGAGCGCTCCTTAGAGACAGGATGGTGAGGTTCATGTTACCTACTTTGGACATGCTGTCAGGGGAGACCAGTTCTTGGAGAAGGACATGGTGACTGACAGGAGCCGTGAAGGGAGGAAGGGCCTCCTCCGTCAGACGGATGGATGGGCACAGTGAGTGCAGCAACAGGAGCGAGGGCGGTGCAGGACCGCACAGTGCTTCCTTCTGTTAGACATAGGACTCCTCTGGGCTGCAGCTGACCCAATGGCACCTATCAGCAGCAATATGCTAATTATTTTAATTGATGAAACTTACTTGTAAGAATTGTGATTCTAATTGTTTACTCCCTAAGCAAATGGGAAGCACAAAGATAACAAGTTTCTTTTGCCCATGACTGCTCAGTGGGTTTTTGGAGAATAAGTACCAAACCCACATATGAGGTTAGGACAGATTCCTTAGGGCTTAGGCACATGGCAGCAGTATTATTCTAATGTGTTCTTTTCAATGTAACAATGACCACTGATGCCTTGTTGTGTGATGTCTATCCTGAATCACAGTGACTCAACAAGTCAGAATACAATTGCCATCGAACTGTTTTCAGACTGTTCTTTCAAATTGCTCTTCCCCAGTGATTTCATGAGGACTCACACCGGTCCTCCCTTCAAGCTACAGGGGCTGGTAGGTTCAGACTGCTGAGATTTCTGCTTGAAGTCCATTGTTTTCCACTGTCCTCTGAGGGCTCTTTCATCTAAGGATAGTGCAGTAACAATAGGAGTGATACCACAAAGAAGGTTTATTTAAAAAACACTTGCGTGGATCTAAAGGGATCCTGGTGGCACAAAGGGTTAAACATTGGGCTGCTCTGCCATTAAAAATGAGGCGACTCCAAGACACTGCCCACTCCTTGTAAGGAAGCCCACAGGGCAGATGTGCTCTCTTCTGTACAGTCACGGTGAGTTGGGATTGATGTGATGACTGTGGATTTGCTTTGGTCTGGGTTTTGCTTATGGGTTTCAGTGCACAAATTTATCCAACATAGTGCGGAAGGTAGCGGGTTACTACTGAGATGGCTGATGGAGTGGTTACTTTGAACATGTGTGTGGGATGAAGACAGAATTTTCCCACAATTACTATACTCCAAAATATTAAGCAAACTGTTTACCAGCATTTGATATGGGAGTCGTTAGCTCTTCTCCCTGTGGCTCCCAGTTATCTGAGGCTTTTGTGTTGTCTCACAACGGAACTAACTCCCCTGCTGTGAGGATGATGGCTCGCTTCCCTTGAAGCCTGTGGGCGGGATTCAAGAGCCATGGTTAATGGCTCCTAACCTGACAGGACTGTTTATCTACCCCCAGAAGTCCAATGTCTGGTCTTATCACTCCCCTCTTCACATAGTCACAGCTCATCTCTAAGACCACTCCTCTTATCAACACATAGCCTTTAAGACAGCCCTCTCCTGTGACATTCTGCTGACCAGTAATGGCAGGGTTCAGATAGCCTGGAGAAGATTATTTATACAGGGAAAAATTAAAGTTCTTTCTCTCTCTCCTGCCTCTTTCCTGCCCCTCAACGCGGGATGCTCTCCCTCATCGTGTAATCGCTTCCCCCACTCGCTCTTTCCACATGGACCATCCAGCAGGGTGGAGGTGAGCATGTGCCATGAAACGGTTTATGTCTGATTCTTATTGTTCCTCTCTCTCGTGCTCTCTATATCTTTATTACAATAAATAATAATTATTGCTGCACAACTGCCTATTGAACCCTGGCTGTGAGTGTATCAGAAATTGGCCACTTCTGATACATGTGGGAGTTGATTTCTCACATCTCAGACAGCTTCTGTTAGTTTTTCTCAAGGGAATACATAATACCATCTGCTGAATAAGAATTGGAAACAAAGCACTGGAAGTTGAAGGAGAACGAAAAGACGATGAAATATCTTCTTGGAGAACGTGTGGGTCTTCCCATTCATCCTCCTCCTAACATCCGCCATCTCGACAGCAAAGAACTATCCGTGTGGCCCCAGATGGCAATGTCATAAGCAGTGTTTGTTTTTTTCCTGACAAAATACCACATTTCACTAGAATTCAGGTATGAAGAATACTTTAGAGAAAATGGAACACTAATCCGTCATAAAGAGAAGTAAAGTCATTCATGTGATAATTGGCACCTGAGAGACAATGAAGTTGAATGAAACAAGTCATACAAAAAGGGTAAATATTTTATGTCCTCATTTATTTAGAAATACAGGAAACATAGAAATTAAAATTTATTAGTGCTTATCTCCAATAAAGCAAGAACTATTGCTTAGAGAGCACTGAGTTTCAATTTACAATAGAAAAACTACATTGATTAAGGATGAGTTGCAATAAAAATAAGTGAATACAGCTTTTTTGTTATTATTACTTCTTAAAATAATTTTATTGGAAGCTCATATAGCACTCAGTTTTTCTTTCTTAATCATTTTATTGAGGGCTCATACAATTCTTATCACAATCCATCCATATATCCATTGTGTCGAGTACATTTTTACATATGTTGCCAACATCATTTTCAAAACATTTTCTTTCTACTTGAGCCCTTGGTATCAGCTACTCACTTTTCCCCACCCATCCTCCCTCCCTCATAAACCCTGATAATAAAATGTATGGATTGTTTTTTCATATCTTACACTGAATGATGCCTCCCTTCATTCACTTTTCTGTTGTCCATCCCTCTAGGAGAAAGTTATATATAGATCATTGTGACTGGTTCCCCCTTGTCCTCCAACTTTCCTCTTCCCCTCCTGGTTTCACTACTCTCATTATTGATTCCAAGGGCTTTATCTGTCCTGGATTCCCAGTTTTTCCAGCTCTTATATACCCATGCACATGCTCTGGTCTAGCCAGATTTGTAAGGTAGAATTGGGGTCAAGATATTGGGGAGAGGTAGCATTAAAGAATTAGAGGAAAATTATATGTTTCATTAGTGCTATACTGTACACTGACTGACTTATCTTTTCCTTGTGACCCTTCTGTAAGGGGATGTTCAGTTGTCTAGAGCTGGACTTTGTGTCTCCACTCTGCACCCCCCCACCCCCACTCATTCACATTGTTATGAATTTTTTCTGGGTCTTTGATTCCTGATATTTGATCCCATGTACAAGTAAAAAGGTTAATTAGCAAATATTTTGTGATATGTTTCCCAAACAAAAAAATTCCAGCTGCTAAGCCTACTCATGTACAACTAAATCCTAAATACATCATAGAATCTGATTTTGTGATTTGGAGATTTAGGGTATCAGATCATTTTTTTTAAGTGACCTAATACCTTATTCAGTGATGCTGGTCGATCTCCTGGGGGAACCCTGGTGGTGATTGTGGGTTGGTTCGCTAACTGTAAGTTCAGCAGTTTGACACTACTAGCCACTCTGTGGAGGAAAAGGGGCTTTCTATTCCCATGGAGTTACAGCCTCAGAATCTTACAGGATAGTTATATTCTGTCCAGCTGTCCTATGAGTTTGCAATGAGTCTGCACAGATTCATCGGCAGTGAGCTTGGTTTTTGGAACTATCTCCTAGTTCACTGTATAGTAGTTGAGCTCTTACAAATAGCCATTCAAGGTATACAGTCATTTTTTAAACAAAAAATATGTATGAATATTTTATTATACATACTTATATAGTTTAAGAGGAGGTGTATTATATAGTGTCTTTACCCATAACTATGAGATATTATTTAACAATATACATATTTAAATGTTTAAAATGAAAATTTATTAATTTAGGAATAAAATAACATCTAAAATTCATTTTGTAATTTCAACACAGAAAGTAGGAACTGTAAAAACAAAAAAGGTTATTTCAAATGTGATATCAAGTATCTTGCAAGTAGATTAAAGCACAAGGTAACTATTTTATTTTATTTTTTCCCCTGGGTGCCCAACCTCTTAATCCTATATTATCTTCTCTCTTGTTTGTTTGCTTCAACAGTTTCTCCAACCTGGCTGCCATACTACAAAAAATCATTAAATCCAGTTATCAACTCTATGTAGTTATCTATTCTGGATTTAATATACAAAAAAAATCAAAACAAAGTACAACAATAACAAAGTAAAAAAAGGAAAAGCCTTAATTGAAAAGAAAGTAAAAAATGTTAGACAAAGCAACATTTAAAATTTAAAACAAAAATTTTTTTCCAGTAAGTTTTTGATATCTGTTATATTTTGATCCTAGATTTTTATAATTTAAAAATATTTTTCATCCAGAAATTTTTAGACCCAAACTAAAACCAGTGCTGTCAAGTTGAATCTGACTACTAGGAGTCAGATTATAATAGAATATAACTCCAGAGAATTATCAAAACTATAAATCCTTGTGACAGCATGCTCCCTCATCCTTCTCCCATGAATTCATTGGCTTGTGGATTTGGACCTTTCAGATAACATCCCTACACTTAATTCTCCCTGCCACCAGGAGTTTTTAAATTTTTTATCGACAGTAGTAATTCTCAAACTTGACTGAACATTAAAATTATCTGAAGGGTTTGCTAAAACACATCTTATTGTGCTACACCCCTAGAAATTCTTGCCAAAAACCTGGGGTAGAACCAGGGAGTCTGCATTTTTTTTCACTAGTTTCCATAATTTGCCAATTCTACTGAACCTTGGGCCACAATTTGTGAGCAATTAACCTAGGGACCTGGGGAGAGAGGTGAAGATTATGAAAAGGCTTCAATCGATGACAAGACAGAAACTTGTCATAGATTAATCTACAGTCTGGAAACTATTGTCGGCAGCTTTCATGGAGTTGACCTTCAGCACGTGGGGACCCCATGCACAATGACTTCTTAGGAATCCCTGCTGACATTTCCTCAACATCATAGCAACACAAAATTCTTCATTCATAGATACGTGGTTGCTGTACATGAGCAGAATGTTCTAGGTGTTGAACTTCAGTATGTCACATAGATAAGAATTCTCTCCTAGGCTAATGGTTCATACGAAATCTCCATTTCTTACTTCATTAGACTGAAGTTTCAATCCCCCCTGCTAAAAGAAATCTCAAGTCACACTAGAGAAGTCATAGAGACGGAATGGCTAAGTACTCAGCTGCTACGAGAAAAACTGGGCATTCAAATCCACCCAGTGGCTCCATAGGAGAAAGGCCTGGCAATCTGTGCCATAAAAATCCATGGGAGGGTTCAACTTTTTCTCAGGAGGTGGCTATCAGTTGAAAAGAAACACAATACCAACAGTTAGACTAAACTTGAGAGCCAAGATAGCACTTTATTCTGTGACATTTTCTGGACCTTGATTAGTAAAGTCTTTCCTTCTGCTGTGTCCTAGGTGGTTTCTAGCCTATTCCATGTACACCTTAAAATATCAAATTCTGTATTGATCGAGAAAAGAGTCATTCCTGTAGCAACATACACCACCTGACAAAAGATT